>JAQIFY010002591.1:0-13201 GCA_028533085.1 Varecia variegata | reverse complement strand
AATTATTATTATCAAGTAAGTTTGTATTATTCTCTGAATGTAGTGCTTAACATTGTATTTTTAATGGAATGGGATTATAATTTTAATCAAACAGACTAAATTATTCCAGCCTTCTTTAGTTTGTAAATTTTCCAGCAAGCTGGATATTTCCTCATTCCCCCTTTCCCGCATCACCCAGCTTCTGTATAGACTGGACAATTTTGAAAGGTGGTGACATTACTCACATTAACAGCCTTTCTATTTCTTATTTTTAATTTCTAAGACTGAAACTTCAAAATATCTGACTAAAATTCCCTATCAATGCTTAAAATGTAAAACCTATGATCAATCATTTACTTTAGTAACACATTTAAACAAAATACGGGACATGTTAGTACCTAATTCCCTTAACTTATTCTACAAATGCAATTATATTAAGTACATTTAGCAAGATTGCTTAATATTTCAGTATGTTTGGGGAATCCAGCAAGGGCAGACAGGTAAGAGAAATAGGAGAATGCATCCACAATATTTAAATTTACATAACCTCCCCCTGCTACAAAATACAACAGTTGCATAAAAAATTCACCTGTTTTTCTTTCATGCTGGTTGATTTCAATAATATTTTTGTTTTATCAAGTCATTGACCTTAAACATCATTTATCAAATATCCACTGCAAAACCAGAATATGATAACAACATAATTCTTCTTGTTGTTAATATGAATATGAGTTATCTCACAATCTTGATTATTACATATATACTGAAAACTATACATGTTATTCTTTAGATGGTTTCATACTTTTAACATACTGGCAATAGTAAAGGTATACTGCTATGTATTAATTGTTCAAGTATTTTGACAAATAAAAGTTAAATAATATTTATCATTCTGTATATTGCCTTATATTATTTGCATATTAGTGCTTCCACATAATAATAAATAGTTTTAGGCATTGATTATGTAAGTAAGATAGTAATGTTATGTTAATATGTATCTTAAAGTTACTGCTAAGCAGGAATATAATAAAATATCACCTACCATGAAATGCCATTGAGCAAGTAAAGCAGTACAACGTTTCTGAAAAGCAATTTGGCAGTGTATACCAAGAACTTTTAAAATGTACTTCCTCTTCACCCAACTTCTAGAAAGTGATCCTAAGATAATAATCCAAATTGCAAAAAAAATTATATGTGAGGGTATTTATCACAGCTGTTCTATAATAGCTGAAAAAGTTAAGAAACCTACAGTACAGCATATGGCAGAATCCTATATAGTCATTAAGAATTATGTTTATGTTGTGCTAAGGGAAACAAAGCAGGCACAGAAAGAGAAATACTGCATGTTCTCACTTATATGTGGAATCTAAAACAGTCTAAATCTTATTTGTAGAATCTAAAACTCATAGATGTGGAGAGCAGGTGGTTATAGAGGCTAGGTGGTGGGGAGAATGGAGAGACAAAGAGCATAAAATCTCAGAGAGGAGAAATAAGTTTTTCTTGAAATCTATTAAATAGCATGGTGAATATAGTTAATAATTATGTATTGTACATTTCAAAATTACTAAGATAGTAAATATCAAATGTTCTTGCCACAAAAAATGATAAGTATTTGAGGTGATGGATATGTTAATCAGCTTTAATTATTCCACACGGTATTCACAAATCATAATATTGCTTTGTACCCCATAAATATATACAATTGTAAATTGTCAATTAGCAATAACACAAAAAATGCCATGTTATAAAGACATGTTTGTTAAGGACAAAAAGCAAAATGCAAAAATGTATCATTTGAGTTACATGAAAAAAGGCACAGAAAAGAAAGGAATGGAACAGAATACGGACAAATACTAACACTGCTTTCTTGTGAATGGCAGAATTAACAAGTGATTTTTTCTTCTTCATGTTTCTGTAACTGTCAAAATTCCCTAAATTGAACATTATTCATTTTTATAATCACAGAAAAACTCATGGTATAATGAAAAGTCAGACCTAAACATATTACTCATTAAAGTGTTCAAGTACTTATTAAAATGTTGATGGGAGGTACGTATGCCATTTAATGGTACAGAATTATATGAAATCAAAAGTAAAAGTTGTCAAAAAAGGCAGCACGTTAAAAATAACCAATCTTAATATGGCAGCATATATCTTTTCAGACCTTTCTTTCTGTGAATACATATATGGACAAAGTTGTTTTTATATATACAAATGAGATAACACTATAATACTATTTTGAACCTTGCTTTTTCTGTTTAACAATATATTTTAGATATCTTTCAATGTCAGTGTTATAGATCTACCTCATTTCTTTTTAAGAACTCTATCATATTGCACTGTATGGATACATTATGCCTTATTTAATCAATCCTCTACTGAGGGGAATTTAGGTTTGTCTGATGCTTCTTACTATTATAAATAATGCATACGAAAGCAATGTTATGTAAACCACCAGTATTGTCTGTAACTAGGGGAGGCTGAGTGTCAAAATTTTGCCCTCAAGGCATATAAAACCCAGCTACTAAAAAAACTTAATCCAAGGTTTACTTATGCATAGGTTGACCACATAGTTTATTGTTCACCAAGGACACTTTGATGGTAAAGTGAGGGCTCTTATTATATACTTTGGACTACACCTAAAGTCATCTTGTAGGTTGGAGCAAGCTCCCAGCTGTAGCAAAAGAGGGTTGGGGAAGCCCTTATGACCTGAGCAGGGTAGAGAGGACTTCTGTGTAGGAGGGCTGGTTGGCAAGGGTGTCAGAGTCTGAATAGGATGAGGAAAGTATTCATGCATGACAGTCAGCCTTCTTGGGGTATCAGAGACTAAGCAGAGGAGGAAGGCATCAATGTATAGTTTTGGCCTGTTGTGGGGTTTTGGAGTCTAACTGTTATAAAAAGGTATCCATGCATGGGAGTGTGGGGAGGGAAGGGTGGCCTGGTGCAGGATTTTGGAACCCAATAAGCATGAGAAGGGTATCCATGCAGAGGTGGAGGGGAGCTAGTTAGGTGTGGGGAGTCAGAGCCTGAGAAGGGATAGGAGGGTGTTCATGTAGAGGGGTGCCCTGATAAAGGATGTCAGAGCCCAAGTAGGGTAAAGAGAATATCCATGAGGGAAGAGTTTGGTAATGGAATTGGTAAACTTGTTACATATTGGAGAATTGATCAAATATGGAAAGGGAGAAAACTAGAATGAACCTTGAGGTGTTGGATTGGAACTGGAGGTATTAGTGAAAATTCATGGTTTTCGGTATATAGAGATAGATATAGAAATAAATGTATACATCTATATATATAGAGAGAGAGAGTATGTGTGTGTATGCACGTGCGTGTGTGTGTGTGTTTATATGTATACCTACATATATTCCCTACTGAACGTGCCTGGGATCAGCAACACTCCCACGGCAATTAGCATAACTAGCCCCCAGAACCTGACTTCTAAATACTATTTTCCACTTACAGGAACCAGGATTCCTTGGAGAGATGACAGATTCCACAGTTAGAGCATGGAAGTACAAAATAAGTCTAGAACATTTTGGGGTGCAAAAAGCAAAGAAATCCTCAAAGAATAAATAGGGCATGAAAAAAAGGGCACAAAAACCAGCTTGAAGTAGCTGTCACTTGCCAAATCTAGAACAATTTGAGTATGAAAATAAATAATGATGGCAATGGATTTTGAATAAAATAGGAAACCATACGAATGTACTAATATTAGGTCATACTAATATAAATAAAGGAACAAATAAATTGATAGCCCAAATAGCCAAAGCAATGTAGAGCAAGAACAAAAAAGCTGGAGACATCACACTTCCTGACTTCAAATTATATTATAAAGCTATAGTAATCAAAACAGTATGGTGCTGGCATAAAAACAGAGATGTAGACCAATGGAACAAAATAGAGAACCCAGAAATAAACACACACACACACACACACACACACATTTACAGTCAACTGATCTTTGACAAGGGTGCCAAGAATACACAATGGGGAAAGGGTAGTCTCTGCAACAAATAGTGTTTGGAAAACCGTATATCCATATATGAAAGGGAGGAAGGAAGGAAGGAAAGAAGGAAAGAAGGAATTGAACCCCAAACTGGTTTAAAGACTGAAATATAAGACCTGAAACCATAAATTTTGTGGAAGAAAACATAGTGGAAAATCTCCATGACATTGGTGTTGGCAATAATTTTTTGACTATGACACCAAAAGGACAAGCAATGAAAGCGAAAACAGACAAATGGAACTACGACAAACTAAAAACCTTCTGCACAGCAAAGGAAACAATCAACAAAATGAAAAGGCAACTTACAGAATGGGAAAAATATTTGCAAACTGTATATCCGATAAGGGGTTAATATCCAAAATATCAAAGGAATTCATACAACTCAATACCAAAAATACAAAAAGCCCAGTTAAAAATGGGCAAATGACTTAAATAGATGCTTCTCTAAAAAAATTTAATTGGCTAACAGGTATATGAAAAGTAGCTCACATCTATAAACATTAGGGAAATGCAAATCAAAACCACAATGAGATATCACCCCAACCTGTTAGAATGACCATTAGCAAAAAGACAAAAAATAACAGGTGTTGGCAAGGATGTAGAGAAAAGAGAACCCTTGTGCAATGCTCTTGGGAATATAAATCAGTATAATCATTATGAAAAACAGTATGAAGAGTCCTCATAAACTTAAAAATAGAATTACCATGTCTAGCAATCCCAATTCTGGGTATATATCTGAAGGAATTGAAATCAGTATCTGGAAGAGATATCTGCATCCCCATGTTCATTACAGCATTATTCATAATATCCAACATATGGAAACAACCTAAATATCCTTCAACAGATGAATGTGTGCGTGTGTGTGCGTGTGTGTGTGTGTGTGTATGGAAAATTATTCAGCCTTAGAAAAGAAGGAAATCTTGCCATTTGCTACAAGCAAGACACAGAAAGAGAAATACTGCATCATCTTACTTATATGTGGAATTTAAAATAGTCAAATTCATAGAAGCAGTGATTAGGATGGTGGTTGCCAGGAGCTGGGAGGAGGGGAAAATGGGGAGATGCTGGTCAAATGGTACAAAGTTTTAGTTTTGCAAGACAAATAATTTCTGGAGATCTGATGTACAGTGTGGTGACTATAGTTGACAATACTGGGTCATATACTTGTGATTTGCTAAGAAGATAGTTCTTAAATCTTCTCAACATATACACACACACATACAAAATGGTAACTATGTAGAGGTAATGTCTATGTTGATTTGTTTTATTATGGTGATCATTGCAAAATGTACGCATATATCAAAACATCAAATTGCACACCTTAAATATAAACAATTTTTGTATATCAATGATATCTCAATAAACTTGTTTAAAAAATCTGCACCCACAAGATAGCATAACTTAAGCTGCTTTGAATTCGTGATTAGACTGGAGATGCTGTGCTCTAAGAAATATATTTGTATACATTGTTATTAAGGCTTAGGTTTGGGAATAACTTGCCAACCCATCCCAGACAAAATCTTCTTATTCATTTTGCCAATGGTTCTGACCAAAGGTGTTGGGATTTATAAGAAATGCTTTCATAGTTGTGGAAGAAAATTGAAAGTGTGGTGAAGAACAGAGTATTTACATAACCCCCGAGCAACTCCTCACAAAACACTTAATCAAGTACAAAAGTCTGGCATACACCACCTTAATTGAGTGATTAATGTGGATAACATTAGCAGTGGAACAAATCTAAATTGTGTACCATCTGATAGAATGCAGTAAGAACATAGCACCACCTCTCTGATAGCCCTGCAAAAGATGCACATCCTGAATCTAATCACCAGGAAACACCAGACTCAAACTGAGAAACATTCTACAAAATAACTGGCCTGTAATGTTTACAAGTGTCAAGGTGATAAAAGTCAAGGAAAGACTAAGGAACTATCTCAGAATAAGGAAACTAAAGAGACATCATAAATGCAATGTGTGATTCGGAACTGAATAATTTGTAGCAAAGGACATTTTTGGTATACTTGGCAAAACTTGAATGAAATCTAAGGATTAGAAAGTGGTAATATATCAATGTTAATCTCCTGATGTCATGGTTGTATTGTAGTTATATATAGGAAAATGTTCTTGTTTCTAGGAAATACACATTGATGTTTTGGGAAACTATGGTCGTCAGGTTGGCAACTTACTTTCAAATGTAATTAAAACTTTTCTTTAAGGTTGTGATTGTTTCCATAAGAAATTTCTAAGAAACAATAATAAAACCAGGAGTAAACCAGGGTTGTTCTAGACAAATCAGATATTCTTGTCACTCAAGTTAAAGATAGGTATAATAAATATCTCTTCAAGAGCAAGAATATTTACCTATAATTACACAAAGGTGTTAATATGTCACCCAAGTGGTAAGCCTTTGCTTTTGGTGGGATGAAAGGATTTATCATCAACGGAATTTATAGATCCATTATAGGAATCTGGCCTAATGGGGGACCTTCCCAGAATATTTGATAAGGAACTTTGCTGTCACATTGGGACTTGCATTCTGAATCCTATCCTTTCTCACTAGCCCAAAGAAAATGACTTAATCTCTGGGATCCTTGAGAATGTAGTGTCAAACACTTTGCAAGATTGTTTTAAACATTTGGTACTATGTGCAAGTTTAAAGTGTCTATCATAAAGTAGTTAATGTTGTGTTTTATTGATTCCAGATGGACAGAGGGTTTTTTTTCACATTTTATTATTTCTGAGGTCACGATATATATACTTTACAATGGATGGCCTTTTACAATCATGAGTAGCCAGAGACAATCCAAAAGTACTGGTCACTACCTACATGCTTGCAAAGTCGCATAATGGTCCTGGTAGTCTGACTGGAAAACTATAACCCTTCTGTGTTTCAATCAACAAACTATTTTAGGTTCATTTGAGGAAGGAACATGAGTATTCGTTAGTGGAAACCTTTTGTTGACCCCTTCTGGTAAGATCAAGAAAGTGCCACCCTAAGAACTTCCAGAATGTGGTCAGTGGCTCTGGTGAAGCCCTCTTTAAAAAAAAAAAAATGCTACATTCCCAGAAGACAATACCCAGTGAAAAAACATAAACACCAACAATTCTGAGTCGAAGTGATTTGAAAGATTCAAACTCTATATGTGAAAAAGTGTTAGGGATATCTTAACCAATTTATTTCTCTTCTGTTTCCTTATTGTATATGCACGAGAATGAACAAAGGTAAAATCTGGGTCAAAATAAGTCTAAAAGATCTCTTTCAATAAATACGTAATAAGAATTCAAAGTTATATTTATTTAGTTTAATTCTCAGAGTATTTCTTTCTTAGCGGTATATAAAATAATTGTGCTTATTACAATTCATGTTTGCCCTAGATTTGAAGAAATTCAGTCAATTCAAGTAATTTTTATTATCTTTGAAACTGTATCACTTAAATAGTTGCCTGTTCTGCACACATGGACAATAATAGGCAAAAACATGCCAAGATCCCTAGGACTGTTTCCTCGTAAAGGAAGAATTCATTGTGAAAACATATAACCTCTGAGAGACTGTCTTTACCTAGAACTAAAGTAGTGCTCATCATGTCTGCACCATTAGGAGTATATTGAATTGCTATTTAACATAGGAAAAAATGAAGATACAGTCTAGGTACAGGCCAGTAACACTTGCCATTAAGTAACTAATAAGGTCCCACTGGGTGGTAATTTGAGAAGTCAAAATGTTGGCCTCGGGGCCAGGAGAATCTGTATGAATGTGGAAATATAACCAAACTTCAGAGTGTTAAAAGGAGACGATGGCTAGGTAAAGCATTGGTCACCCTGCATAAGAAGGGAACTCATGACATAATAGTACTAAAAACAACATTGAACCACTTGGTGGGCCAATATGTAGTTGGCCATTCTGTATGGTAATACTAAAAAACTCTGGGGAGGAGTGATGATAGTGTCTCTTTGGACAGTGGTTTTTATTTCCAGATGTTTTACCAGAAGCAGCATATTTGAAACTGGGAAAGAATGTGTGGCATTTCCTAAGTCTCAATTTGAAACCAGATCATTTTGCATATGGACTACAGCAGAGATACTTTACCAAGGAGCTACCATGAACCTGGTACCTTCAGCATGGGTCCAGCATTGGCCATTTTGTCTAGGAGACCTTGCATTTGCCTGGCACTGGACATTTCCTATGGAGGACCTCTTGGACCACCTCACTGCAAACAACCTGATACTGACCATTTTACAACAGAGATACCAGAATTTTCAAAATGGTCCAGGCCAAGGCAAATCTTAAATGAGTTATCCAGCCAAGCTTTTCACCCTTAGCTTTCCACTAATTCATACCTCTCCCCACACACAATTTGGACAATCTGCTTAGGAACTGGGTGACTTATGCTACTTTACAACTGTGTCTGCTGCCACATTGACTATACACTGAGTAACCTTAGCCATGTCTCAAACTGGTTAACCTACTCCTGATCATTTACTGATGGTTGTTTGTAGGCAACATTTTAGAAATATTCAATTGCAAATGTTTTTATTTATTCTTAGAATATGTGAAGATTTTTAAAATTTGTACAAATGTATGGGGTACATGTGCAAATTTGTTACATGCATAGGTTGTATAGTGATAAATCGGGGCTTTTAGGCTATCACCTGAATAACATACATTGCACCCATTAACTAATTTATCATCATCCACCCCCCTCCCACCCACCCTTCAGTCTTCTGGGTCTCTATTTTCTATTGTTCTACTCTTTACGTCCATGTGTATGCAGTTTTTAGCACCTCTTCATGAATGAAAACATGTGATATTTGACTTTCAGTGCCTGGCTTGTTTCACTTAAGATAATGGCATCCGGTTCCATCCATGTTGCTTCAAAAGACATGATTTCATTCTTTCTTATGGTTAAATAGTATTCCATTGTGTAAGTATGCCACATTGTCTTTATTCATTTCTCCATCGATGAGAACTTAGAACTTAAGTTGATTCCATATCTTTGCTAATGTGAATAGTG
Organism: Varecia variegata; assembly: GCA_028533085.1. Classification (NCBI taxonomy): domain Eukaryota; kingdom Metazoa; phylum Chordata; class Mammalia; order Primates; family Lemuridae; genus Varecia; species Varecia variegata. Next base: position 4,204 of record JAQIFY010002591.1, on the reverse strand, counting down.
CTGCCATAAACATGGGGGGGGTACCTTTTTGATATATTGATTTCTTTTCCTTTGGGTAGATACCCAGTAGTGGAATTGCTGGATCAAATGGTAGTTCTATTTTTAGTTCTTTGGTAAATCTCCATACTGTTCTGCTAAGCTATTTGTCTGTGAAATACGGGGTTAAACTCATTTAAAATTTTAATCTTCTTCAGTGCATGAATTATGCATTCAACCTGTCTTCTTTCTTTCATAATGCCTATCAGAAAGTTTAGCACAGAAAAGTGATCACAGTTATCACTTGATTAATCTTGTCAACTGAAGTGATATTTGGTCATGACATGAGTAAGACAGGCTCTTAAGTTGGGTAAATACTTTGAAAAAATTAGATCCTAATTTGCCTGGAAAGAATGATTATATTTGAAATTTTGCCTGGAAATTTCAACTTTCTAAGAAAGCTGTCATCATTGTGTATTTAATAAGTAAATATAGGTGATATTTTACATGAAATGTCTATACTCTCATATGAATTTGTTTCCATTCTCATAGTCAATGGATTCATATTCTTCCTCTTCTTGGATGTAGTGTCCATACTCTGTATTATTCTTTGTGATGCAGTTCCTTGTAGGAATTTGATATCCAAATGAAGAGCCTATATATATAATAGGTTAGAGGTTACATTAGTGAAAGATACCATGTATTTAATAACCACTGGCCTGAGAGTAAACCTCTAAGTACTATATCTACCCACATCCCACTATTTCCTTACCTCTTGTTATGGAATGAACGTTTGTGTCCCCCCAAAATTCCTATGTTGAGTCCCTAACCCCCAATGTGGCTGTGTTTGGAGATAGGACCTGTGAGGAGGTGACAAAGGTTAAATGCGGTCTTAAGGGTGAGGTCCTAATCCAATAGAGCTGGTGCCCTTATAAAATGAGGAAGAGACACCAGAGCTCTCTCTCCCCAGCCTGTGAGGACACAGAAGGCAGCTAGCTGTCTGCAAGCCCTCACCAGAAACCGACTCTTGCTAGACCTTGATCTTGAACATCCCAAACTGTGAGAAAATAAATTTCTGTTGTTTAAGCCACTCAGTTTGTGGTATTTTATTATGGCAGACCAAGCAGCCAAAAGCCCAAGCAGACTAAGGCACCCTGTTCCACACTTCTTCTCCCCAATATACATGCCCTTATTAATATACTGGTATTTATCAAGCCTCCAGATTAAACTAGATCAATGCCATGCTTAGATTACTTTATTTTATTACCAGAGTCTCAAGGTATTTGAATTAAATATTTCCCAGACATATCATATTGCTTGCCTTGATTTAATAAAGAAAGAATCTAAGAAATTTGTGTTAAGTGGCCAAGTTTTACTCAGCCTTCTCAGATCTAGAATCTATTACGGAAATTTCAAATTATTCACAGATTATCTTGGTTAATTCTAAGTTGTCATTCATTCAGTCTTGTGTTAGAGTGTCAATTAACTAATTTTTGAGTCTCTATTCTCTACAAGTCATTATGCTGCATACTTGGGCAGTACAAAGTCCAAGACCATCTTTGCCTTTAAGAGACTTCAAATGCAATTGAGAAACAAAGCACCAGCTGTTAAAAGCTTAATTTTACAGGCAGAGATGGGGGGGGGGCGGGGAAAGGCATTACAAGCCACAATTAATTGCCCAAGGTCACAAATGTGGAGGAGTATTGGTATTCAAGGAAGGAAGGGTGAATATATGCTAAGGTAAATACTTCACAGGAGTATTCTTAAAGAAGAGAAAAGACATGGGTCCACACCATTTGAAGGACTGGGGCAACCAGGTTGGCTAGAAGAGAGGACTTGTAAGTAGTTGATAGAAGCTTGGAGAGGTTGGTTGGAGCAAGATTGTGAAGGACCATCTAACTAGCCTGGGGCCTTTGGACTATTATTCTGCAGGTAATGGAAAAGAATAAGATGGAAATGATGGTGTCAAACAATGACTATGGTTATAGTGTTCAGAGTGAAGTAAAGGGGTAGGCCCTGAAGATAGGTAGACCAGTTAGGAGGCTTTTAGAACTGAAAGGAAGGATCAGGTGCAAAAGAGAGCACAGTGGAAGGTAAAGAAAGCTCAAAATGAAAGGCGGGTGCCATTTGCTCTTTAACATTAACTTTTAAATGAGAAAAGTAATTAATAGATGTTCATTATTAAAAATTTAGAACATTTATTTATTAAAAATTAGTCTTAAATTTAAAGTATAAATGTCCCTTGTCATCCCTCCTCCTGCTGTTTAGGGGATATTACATTTAAAAGTACAGTTGACCTTCTCACATTTTTTCCTGTTTTTGCCTTCTTTTTAAGTAAAAAACAATTTACCAGGATGCCTTTTAGTCTCGTGTGTGCGTAGGCGGTTCCATATTCATTTTGGTGTGGCAGGCACAAACACATTCATCAGATTTCCTGATGCCTTGAATTCACAGGCATCTCATCAGGTCCTATTTCAGAGGATAACCTCTCATCTGTTAGGAAAATTTTCTTTCAACAGTCATTTATTCATGTATGTATAACTTCTTATGATAGAAATTTTAAACATATATAAAGAAGAGAGAATAGCATAATGAGCCCTTGTATATCATCACCCACAATATATATATAGGCCAACCTCTTTCCATCTGTTAGTCCCTCCTTGGGACTAACTCCCTGCTGGCTTACTGTAAAGCAGTTCCTAGACATTACAAATAATTTAGACTGGGTCTCTAAGGGATAAGGATTCTTAAAAACAACCAACCAACCAAAATGTAAACACAATTCTATTAGAGCCCTTAACATTTTTTACAATTCCTTACTATCATCTAATGGCCAGTCAGTATTCACATTTCTTTAATTAGTTCTTATTTATCTTTATGTCTAATTTGTTTGAATTAAGATCCAAACAAGGTCCACACATTGCATTTGGTTGATAGGATTCTCAAGTCTCTCTTAAACTATATTAGTTTTTCCTCTTGCTTTTACTTTTCTTGCCATTAGTGTATTGAAGAAAAGTGAATTGTTTGTCCTGCCAAATGTCCCACGTTTTGGACTTAGATGATTATATCCCTGTGGTGTCATTTAACATGTTTCTCTAGCCCCTGCATTAGTATTTTTATGAATGCATGAATTCTTAACTTATTAAATGTATTACAATCTACACCAGCCAACATTTTTTCCGATGTTTACATTGTCACATCTTTGGCCAGCAGGAGTCCCACTGAGGTGGTTCCTAGGTCCTGTGGATAAGATTCCACTGATCACCCCCTTATTTTCCAGTAGGACAAGATGTTCACATTCAAATTGTGCATTTCCTGCCCCATAACTGGAATCAACCATTTTTCCAAGGAGCCCTGGTTCCAAGTGAAAAATCATATTTAGAAACCATAATCTAGGTGCTACCGGTGCTCTTTACAGCACGGTTGGCCACTATTTCTAGGCTTTTTCATTGCTCAGAGCTAGAAAATACTTTTGTTTTAAAGATAAAATTACATCATAGAGCCATACTGATATTTCCAATTCAAATTTAAGGTTACAGATTTTTTACTTACCTTCTGTCTTTTTGTTTATTTTTTATTTTTTATTATTTTTTTTATTTCACCTTATTATGGGGGTACAAAAGTTCTGGTTAAATATATTGCCCATGTCCCTCCCATCCCCCTGAGTCTGAGCTTCAAGCGTGTCCATTCCCCAGACAGTGCACATCGCACTCATCATGTAGGTATACACCCATCCCCTCCCCACCCCCATTCCCCCAAGTCTGAGCTTCAAGCGTGTCCATTCCCCAGACAATGCGCATCGCACTCATCATGTAGATATACACCCATCCCCTCCCCCCACCCCCCACCTCTGTCCTATATCCAATTGGTGTTATTCCCAAATGTGCACTTAGGTGATGATCAGGGAAACTAATTTGCTGGTGAGTACATGTGATGCTTACATTTCCATTCTTGGGATACTTCACTTAATAGAACGGGTTCCAACTTTCTCCAGGAGAACCAAAGAGATGCCATATCACCGTTATTTCTTATAGCTGAGTAATACTCCATGGTATACATATACCACATTTTACTAATCCATTCATGAATTGATGGACATTTGGGTTGTTTCCACATCTTAGCAATTGTGAATTGTGCTGCTATAAACATTCAGGTGCAGGTGTCTTTATTATAGAATGACTTTTGTTCTTCTGGGTAGATGTCCAATAATGGGATTGCTGGATCGAAT
>JAQIFY010002590.1:0-13202 GCA_028533085.1 Varecia variegata | reverse complement strand
CACCTGGCGGTGAGCTGGGTAGCAGACATCCATCTGTGTGTCACGCCTGGTGGAAAACAGGCAACCGCATGCAAGGTGGATGGAGGCGGAACAAAAGGTCCCGGCTGGTGCCGTGTGCGGTGAGATTCTGAACGCTGAAACCGCTCACATTTTAAATGCAGAATTATTCAGTCTCGGGAGCACCCAACTCAAGTTACATAAAGAGCAGAGTGAGTCTTAAAAATAAGTAAAGAGCAAGTCTTAATGCAATAGAAAACAATAATGAATATTAGCCAAAGCCAAAAGTCGGCTGTTTGCGGAAGCCAGATAAAGCCGCGAGCGTTGGGCAGGAGCAGCCAAGGGCACAGAGAGCGCTAGGGGGACGAAGCCATGCAGATGACGCTGGCGTCTAAAATCCACACAAGAGCCCTGTGCACACGCCATCGTCAGCAAGTATGAGCATTTTGATAGAGTGATTTCTTTAGGAAAGATACGAATTGGTGATAGGCCTAGGAAAACAGGAAACCGGAGGAGACGGTTACCTACATGAGTAGGTGTGGCCTCAAAGCCACTTCTCTCCCCAGAGCAACAGGTGGTTTTATGGTTGAATTTCACCGGATCCTCAAGAAATAACCTGCATCTCGCATGATGTGTTCCAGAGATTGAAAAGAGGCTGAAGAAAGAGGCTAATCAGTCCGTTGAAGAGGGCGGCCGCGGGCTCAGGACTGTGGCGTGGTGGAGCCCTGCGAGGGGCGGTGGGCAGGCATGCGCCGTGAGGTGGGGCTGCCGCGGACACGCGGGCGGCTCACCTGACATGAGAACAGTTAACTTCTCAGACTGAAGGGAAATCACACGATAGATGAAGAAAAAGCATTTGGTAAAATTTGATGGATTCGTAGGACTATAGAAATAAATAGGAACCTCTTTACCTTGTTACAGGACATCTGGAAGTCTGTAGATCTGCGCTGTCCACCGCGGGAGCCTACGTTTGGCCTTAATTAAAATCTGTAACCCGTGTGTTGCACGAGCAGCATTTCAGGTGCCGGCTGCCCTGTCACGGCATCTCCGTCCGCAGACAGCGCCGCAGGGCAGCGTTGCCATGGACACCTTCTCCACGGTACGACGTTAGAGGTGTTGCCTTTGAAGTTAGAGAGCAGAGGCCGGGCGTGGTGGCGCACACCTGTGGGCCCAGCTGCTCGGGGGGCTGTGGCGGGAGGATCGCTTGTGCCCAGGAGTTGGAACTGTGGTGAACTGTGATTGGGCCACTGCCCAAGATGATGCTAAACTGCGTACTGAAATGAGATGAAATTGGAATCGAATTGAAATGAAAAATGTTTATCATAGCAAAACTACTTTGAAAAAGATGAGCAACATTGGAAACCGCACCTTAAAGATTTTAAAACTTACTACAAAGCTGTAGTAATCAGGACAGTGTGGTGCTCACATAAGGATAGACACATCAGTCAGTGGAACAGAACTGGTATTCCAGAGATAAATCTTTAAATTTATGGTCAATTTATTTTTGACAAGGTTGTCACAATGATTCAATGAGATAAGTGTATAGTCTTTTTAACAAATGTTGCTGAGATACCTGGATATCCAGACACAAAAGAATGAAGATAGGCCCCTTACCTCACACCATAATTAACTCAAAATGAATATAGACATACATAAATGTAAGCTAAAACTGTAAAAATCTTAGAAGAAAACAGAAGTACCTTTTAGGACCTTGGGTTAGGCAATGGTTTCTTAGGTATGACACCATGTCTTAAGCAAGATACCTACATCTATATCTATATGTAGATCTCTCAGCAAAGTGTGAGAACCTGTCTTTTAAAAATAGAGAAAAAAATATACAAGTTATGTGAACCAACAAGAGTCTTAGAAGGCTGATTGATACGAAATCAACACGTAGAGTCAATAGTGTTGGAAAACCTGCAGTAATCAATTTGAATAAAATGCTATGCATAAAAGCAACTCGTAGCTATCTGGAAATAAATTGAACAAAGCTTTCTCCTTTCACCGGAGAAACATCTAATCATTTTTTCAAGAATGTTAAACTCTTCAGTAAAGAGATGCAAAGACTCAACGTCACAAAGATGTCAGCTCTCCCTAAATGCAGTTCAGTTTCACGAAATTCTGTATAGGAATTTTTCATTAAACTTGGCAAGACAATTCTAAAATTCATGCGAAATAGATAAGCAACATTAAAGAGAAATGGAGGCGTTTGGGTGGAGGGAACTTTCATCTGTCCAGGCTGCTGGAACGGAATTCCACGGACGCCAGCTTCTCAGGGTTACGGAGGCTGGAAGTCCGAGGGCCAAGTGCAGACTTGGTGTCTGGGCAGGGCTGCCTCCTGGGTGGTGGACAGCCCTCTGCTCACCGTGTCCTCACATGGCGGAAGGAGCAGGAGAGCTCGCTGGGGAATTGTCTGTAAGAGCACTAGTCCCATTCGTGACAGCTCTGACCGTGGCCTCGTTGCCTCCAAAAGGCCCCACCCCCTGGGACCATCACATTGCGGGTTAGAATTTCAACATGAATTTGGGGGGGGACATGAACAGGGAAGTCCTCAGCAGGGAATGTTTTCCTTAGCAGACATACATGTATTTAAATTAGCCGTGCTAGGTAAAAGAATGTGGGTTGGCAGGCGCACAGGTGAACGTACAGGGAACAGAGAGGCTCAGACACACGGCCTGGCGCCTCAGGGAGACGCCACTCGTCAGTGGGCATGTGGAGCAGACGGTTGGGGACAGCCGGACGTTCGTAGAGGAAATAAAAAGTCAGGTCACTGCCTCACACACACCCCAAACAGCTCCACGTGGGGAGTGACCGCACTGAGGTGGGGGGGACACAAGTCACAGAGCCGTGTTTGGTCAGAGAAGCAGACTTTAAGACCCCATTCGTATCACATCCTGCAGCTGGGAGGTGCTCGCGGTGTGCGCAGTCACGTGACTAACGCAGGACAAAGGTTCTTGGACATCAGTAGGAAAAAGCCCAGCAGCAGAGTAGGCAGAGGCTGCACAGACAGGCGGCTCGCGGGGCACCACGGCTGGCGCGTGCCTGGGCCGCACGGCCTCCTGGTGCTGGCACTTCCTCCTCGGAGAAGGACGTCGGTTACATGGATGAGGGCCCGCCCTAATGAGCCACAACTATGCCACTCACATGTGCGTGTAGTAAGCGTGTGCTGTGCCTCGTAGCCTGGGGCACAACCACCGCTTCTGGAATCATCGGAGCCAGAACTGGAGCTGACGAGCTGGTGCCGTCTGCTGCCTCGTGTGACCGAGCAGGGTCCGGGTCCAGGGCTGGCCAGGTGGCTCTGCTGGGCTGGGTCCTGCCGCTGAGCCCAGGGAGAAGGGAGTGAGCAGGGGCTGCTGCCCGGGAAGTGGGGCGCACGCTGCCAGGGCCACCCGGGGCCTCTTGTGCAGCCGCCCCTGCGACAGGGCTGTGGTCGGGGGCAGCCGTGGTCACGCAGCTAGCGTGAGGGAGTTCGCTACCCAGGGAGAGTGGGGAGGACGGAGTGGGGACAGCTGGTGATCTCGGCCGCCCTGGAGACGCCCGTCCTCTGGATGGGGGTTCCTCCAGGGGGCGAGAAGCAGGGTGATGGGGAGAGGACAGTGGGTTTCTGGGGTCTGGCCCCTTGGTCTCTTCAAAAAAATCTGAAGTCCGTACAGAGAACGTCTGTTAACTCTTGCTGGTGGCACGTGTGTTCTGTGGCTGTTCTTTGTGGCTTCTCCTGCTGTCTCTACGGGCCTCGTTTCAGAGAGCGGAGCGTCACCCCTTAGGACTAGGGTTAACGCCGGTTCTTAGTCGCCTGTTCTGCGCAGACAGCAGAGCAGCAGGGAGCGCGGTGTGTTCAGCAAGTCGTCTTTGTTGTGAGTGTGGAGGCTTCGCCCGGCAGTGGGGTTTCAGGCGGTCCCCGGGGCAAGGATGCACGGCTGACGCGGTTCGGTGATGGCGCGCGGGCTCCCGAGGCTCCCCGTGGGGGTGACGCACAGTCACATTACCAACTGGGGAACCGGCTTCTCCCCACGTGGAAACAAGCCCACCTGGCGTCGGCGCCTGGTCTCTGCTACACAGTCACGCGTGCACGGCCTCCCTTTCACCTCGACTTTTCCCTTCGATTTTGCGAGTCTGACTTTGCCCTGACGACCACGCCCCGAGGCGAGAGTCCACGGCAAGCCCAGGTGAGCCCGGGCGCAGAGAAAGGTGACGGAGGTAGAAATAACTCAGGGCTCAGAGAAAGGCCAGACGCCACTGTTCGTCGGGAAGACATCGGCTCCTGTCATCGCTGTGCAAACGTCACAAAGCAGGAGGTGGCATGGGGGGACCGGTGCGTGGCAGGCCCCGGTGGGAGCGCCAGCGACTGTGGATCAGTGTGCTGCGTGGACGACTGAACCGGAAAGGTGGTCACTGATTTGGTTAGAAGATCAAAGTAAGCGAAACATGCCAGTTAACCTAGCGTCGATGCAACGTTAGGGCAGCGTTAACCTTGACTAGTCTTTTTCTAAATGTCTCCTGTCTAAACTTTTTGTGTGAGTTTGTTTTTATGTTCTGTTTGTTTGAATTAAAAGAAAGAGCACCGTGGTTTCCGTAACTTCTTACCACAGGGCAGGGGTGTTATTTTTACACTATTATCCACGAGTGGTTGCGGCATTGTCATGGCTCCTCGGGGACCCCAGTCACATGCGGACCCCACCTAAAGTTGTTCTCAGGAATGCGGCTTGTCCACAGCCCGGGGCCGCCTGTGTATTTTACATCGATGCCTTTAAAATATGCTTTGTTTTATTTTTGTTACTATTGAATCTGTGACATTGGAAGGTGTTTGATTGAATAAGTTGCAGGTTTGTGATGAATCACCTTCTTTTGTAGGTTTTTTCACTGCGTTTGTCCATGATTTCCTTGAGGGCCAAGTGTAATGTGACAAGTCTTGCCTGGCTGTGTAATCGACCAGCCTCGGATAATAAACCAATGACGTTTGTTCTGTTTATGTGCTCGGTTTCTGTGTGCTAATGATTCTTTTATTCTTTTAATATTATTTGCACAAATAGCATCAGCTTGAACGTACCTTAGAATACTGGGGGAAAAAATCCAAATGGCCGTAGGTGTGCGTGGTGATAGCAGAGCTGCGCCTTGAGAAGCAGGTGCGTGTCCTGGTGCTCGCCAGCGGGCCCGGCTCTTTCCGCACGCGTCGGCCGGGGGGAGCCCCTCCCTCGGCACTGAGAGCCCCCCCTGGCTCTGGCTCTGGCTCTGGCCTCCTCCTGTTTCTGGGACAGGAACGTGCAGGGCCAGCCCGGCTGTGCCGTGCGGACAATAAACGCTAGGCTCCCCCCAGCCCCAGGTCAAGACAAATGGCGAGGAGTGTGGACTTCTAGAAACAAGGGCTGTGGAGGCACCGAGGAGTAGGGAGTAGAGCAGGGAATTTGGGCAGGTTTCAAAACCTGCCCCAGAATAGGTATCATCTGTGCTTTGTCTGTTTGTAGGTAGTTCATCCAAAGCAGGATCCAGGCAGAGCTGCTTGTTTGCAACTGGTTGATAGTCTCTTAGGTCTGCCCTTTATTTTTATTTTTTTGAGACAGAGTCTCGCTCTGTTGCCCGGGCTAGAGTGAGTGCCGTGGCGTCAGCCTAGCTCACAGCAACCTCAAACTCCTGGGCTCAAGCGATCCTCCTGCCTCAGCCTCCTGAGTAGTTGGGACGACAGGCATGCGCCACCATGCCCGGCTAATTTTTTCTATATATATTTTTAGCTGTCCATATAATTTGTTTCTATTTTTAGTAGAGACGGGGTCTCGCTCTTGCCCAGGCTGGTCTCAAACTCCTGAGCTCAAACGATCCACCCACCTCGGCCTCCCAGAGTGCTAGGATTGCAGGCATGAGCCACCACGCCCGGCCTTTTTGGAATCTTTAAAAATGATCACATAGGGCCAGGTGCAGTGGTCTGCACCTGTAGTCTCAGCTGCTCGGGAGGCTGAGGCAGGAGGATCAGTTAAGCTCTGGAGTTTGAGGTTGCAGTGAGTTATGATGATGCCACTGCACTCTAAGCCGAGACAACAGAGTAAGACTCTGTCTCCAAAAAAATAAACAAAATTTAAAAAATAAAAATGATCATATAGTAGAGTTTTTTCTCCTACTCCCACCTCACCCCTTTTTTTATATGCAACTCTGAGTTTTTCTTTATGGTGGTTGTTTGGTGTTTTTTTTTTGAAATGTCTGTTTTTTTCATTTGAAATGTCTGTTCAAATATTTTGCTCACTTTTTATGAGGTTGTTTGTTTTCCTGTTGTTCTGAGCGTTCATTTATTTATTTATCATTTCTTGAGACAGCTCAGTTGCCCAAGCTAGAGTTCGGTGGCCCCATCATATCTCACTGCAGCCTCAAACTCCTGGGCTCAAACTACCTTTTCATCTTAGCTTCCCAAGTATCTGGGACTACGGGCGTGCACCACCATGCCTGGCTAATTTTTTATTTTTTGTAGAGACTGAATCTCACTTTGTTGCCCAGGCTGGTCTGAAACTCCAGGCCTCAAGGGATCTTCTCGCTCGCCCTCCCAAAGGGCTGGGACTACAGGTGTGCACCATTGCCTGCGGCCTATAGATGCTTCTTATCAGGTTGAGGAAGTTCCATTCTCTTTCTAGTTTGCTGAGAGTTTTTATTACAAGTGGATATTGAATTTTTTCAAAAGGTTTTCTGAGTTGACTGAGGTTGATTATGCATTTTTTCTTACTTAGCTTGTTGGTGTGGCGAATCACAATTTTCAGGTGTTGAACCAGCCTTGCATTCCTGGAGCAACCCCAGTTAGTCGTGGTATATTAATTACTATTTTTTTATATTGGAAGATTCAGTTTCCTAATATTTTGTTGACAATTTTTACATCTATATCCATGAGGGATATTGGTATTTAGTTTTCTTTTTTGTACTGATTTTGTCTGGTGTTGGTTTTAGGGTGACACAGGTCTCATAAAGTGACTTGGGAAGTGTTCCTTCCTCTTCCGTTTTGTGCAAGATATTATGTAAAATTGGTGTTATTTCTTCCTTTAATATCTGGTTGAATTTGCCTGGAGTTTTCTTTTTTAGAAGGTTTTTAACTATTAATTCATTTAACAGGTATAGAAGTATTCTGGTTGTTTCATCTTGGTGAATTTGGACAGTTTGTAGCATTCAAGGAATTGGTACACATTTTGTTTAAGTTGTCCTATTTATGTGCATGGAGTTGTTTATAGTATTTCCTAATTGTATTTTTAAAATGTCTTTGAGGTCTGCAGCTCTTTCCTTTTATTCCTGAAAATGGTAGTTTTTGTCTTCTCTTTTTTTTCCTTTGGCTAGAGGTTTTAAGGATTTTTTTGATGTTCCCAAAGAATTGTTATAGTATTTTATTTTATTTTATTTTATTTGGTCTTTTGTTTTTCTACTTTGTTTCTGCTCTTATCTTTAGTAGTAGTAGTAGCGATCCTACTGCCTCAGCCTCCTTTAGCCTTTCCTTTATTATGCTTAGTTTGGGTTTAATTTGCTCTTCTTTCTTCTAATTCCTTAAGATGGAAGCTTAGAGTATTTATTAATATTTAGAATCTTTCTCCTTTTCTCTTATAAATACGTAATGCTATGACTTCCCCTCTCAGCACAGCTTTAGCTGTGTTTCACAGATTCGATATGTTGTATTTTCATTTTCATCCTGTGGAGAATGTTTTCCAGTTTCCTTGAGACTTCCTCTTTGACCCAGGGGTTGTTAGGAACATGTTGTTTACTTTCCCAAGTAGTTGGTGGTTTTCCGGCTATCTTTCTGATACTGATTTCTAGTGTAACGCCGTTTTGGTCTGAGAACATATGTCGTATGATATCAATTCTTTCCCATTTGTTAAGGATTATTTTTTGACCTGGGACAGGGTCTGTCCTGTTTTGTATTAACTCTGTTTTAATCTCTCTACTCCATTGTTTCCTCTTGTGACTTATTTGCTCCATAAGACGAGCCCACCAGCATCCGTGAGGCCCCGATGGGCGGGACGGGGGAGAGGGTGTCTGTGCTGGAGGGACGCCCTCAGGCCAGGGGCTGCTGCCCCGCTCCCCCCGCTCAGCTCTCAGACACTGTCAGGGCACCAGCTGCCAAGTCCCCGAGACTCTGACTTGATTCCTGGCATTCTCCTGTTGTCACAGATGGGCGTGAGGGTGGCCGTGAGCTCGTGGGTGGCTCAGTGCGCCTGGCGTGCACACGGAGACTGAGGGGCAGTGGGGGCTGGGCCGACGCCGGCACAGGACAGTGACTTCCGGGACTCCGACAGGTTTCTGTGTTAGGTTTTCATTCTGGTTGTTTAAGCTCTGTGCCAGCTTATCTTTAAGACTGAACTTACAGACATCTCACTTGGAACTCTTAAAAAAATTCAAACATTTTCTGAGCTGGGCAGGTCTACTTTACGGTTTGGAAAAGCAGACCCCTGCCAGGTTGGTCTGTGCTTCCGTGGTCTTGTCTGGAACACGGTGCTCGTCCCTGAGTCGGGTCCCCTGCAGGCGTCGCGCAGCCCGACCTGTCCAGGGCCCCTGGAGTCTGCAGCCCTGTCTTGCCCTGTGGGACCCGAGTACAGACAAGGCCCCCGCTGGGCTCGGCCTCAGTCCTCTCGTGTGCCAGACGCTGTCGGGCGGTTTCACTGGCCCCCAGCCTGCCACGCCCACTGTCGGGTAGGGCACGTCCTGCCTGGGAGCCTGTGTCTGACCTTCAGCCTTCTGAGCTCAGCGGAGTGCAGACAGTGTCACCATCGGCACCTGAGTGGCCAGGATAGGAATGGGGTCTCTGTCTTAGCCCAGGACGGGGAGCTGGACTCCATCTTAAACCCAGCGCAGGGGTGGGGCCTCCAATCTCTCAAGTCGGTTGACGGGTGCGCAGGGAGCCCTGGTGACATCCTGGGGCCACCAGATCCTATATCTGCCGTCTGGGTGCTTCCAGTAGAGGGCGTTGGAGGGCCCGAGGCCTGCCTTCCTGCCACCGTGTCCCAGGCGCAGTTCCTAGGCACGTGGTGGCATTGTCCGAGGCTGGCCATGTGACAGCTCAGGAGGTGGGCACCAAGAGTCCGGATTTCCCATGTGGGACCTCACGCAGACTCTCGGGAGCTCGTCTGTCTTAGGCCTTGAAGCCGTGCTGTCCGGTCGGTGTGGACGGTTGCGCCTTCTCCCTTACTCTGTCCCTGTGGGAGCAGAGAATGAGCTGGATTTGAAAGAGCTGCGGAGGGGTTTCCGGAAAGTGTGCCGATTCCATTGCACTCCCCCCGCCCCGGGAGGGGTGGCTGCCTGGGGCATCCTCACTGGGGTGGTCCAGGGACCCGGCATGTGTGGCAGGAGCCTGCAGAAGATGTGCGTCGGCACTGGGCGGCAGTCACGCACGCCGGGCTCCGCCTGGGCAGCCGGGACTGCGCCGTCCTTGTTCCCCAGGGGCGGAGCCACTGGTCACTGGGCATGTCCTCCAGACTGTCCCGGGTGGGGCAGCATCTCCGTGACACCAGGCCTCGGCACGGCATGGCCATGGGTAAACGAGCGGGAGGCGGGTGAGAGGAACGCTCTGACCGGCTGGCGGGGGGCTGGCAGGCCGTGCTCTCTCGGCTGGAGCTGGGCGGTGGGCCTCCTTGTTCTGTGGTCTTGAACTCGGAGCTCTCAGATTGTCCGTCTGTCCACAGAGCCACACTGAGCCACCTCCACTGGCGGGACACTCGGCCTCAGGGGACCTCAGGAGAGGGGACCCAGGCCCAACAGCCGAGGGGTGCTGAGGAGGTGCCTGCCACGTGCGGGGACGCGGAGGGTGGCTGCAGCCTGGCCAGGCCCAGGGAAGGGCTCTTGGGGGGGACCTCTGGTCTGCAGGGTGACCGGGGTGCCGGGAAGACGCAGGACCAGGAGGGCCGGGTGGAGGGCGCTCGCCCTGAGGCCTGAGCAGTGCCTCGCCCTCGCAGGTTGTGCAGCCTGACCCTGAAGAAGCTGGTGGTCTTCAAGGAGCTGGAGAAGGAGCTCATCTCCGTGGTGATCGCCGTCAAGATGCAGGTGAGGCTGTCCCGCCCCACTGCGGCTGCTGCAGGGCACCGGGCAGGCTGTCCCACGCGCAGGGGACGTGTCGGCCCGATCGGTGTGCAAACGTGAGCCCCACACGCAACGGTGGGCGGCCAGCGCCGTCTCGGGGAACCGGGATCTGGGACCACAGGGCTGGAAACTCCCAGGCACAGTCCTGTCCCCCACGAGAGAGGCGGGCCAGCCCTCAGGGCTTGGAGGTCACGTGCAGGGCAGGCCGGAGGGTGCCTGGGGGTGGGCTGCACTCAGCGCCCGCACCCTCCTGCCCACCTCCCGTGGGTAAGAGGCCTGGTGGGAGGGAGAAGCAGGAAGCTCCCAGGGGTGGAGCAAGTGCTGGATCAGCACCCCCGGCCCCTGGTCCCCGGGCCTCTCCACTGACCCCAGCCGGCCCTCCGACCTCTCACAGCTTCCTTAGTCACACCTGTCACAGGCTTCACTTGGGTTTTGTTCGAGGCTCTGAACAAGTCGCTGTTTGAGAAGGGGTCATGCTGGACTCCTGCCCGTGCCTGGCCCCGGCGCCGCCCGCTTCTCTGGCAGAGCAGCCCTGACCCTCGCGGCATGGTCTCTGCCCAGCGGCCCGGCCAGGGGGTGTCCCCCAGCCACGTGGGCTGCCGCTGGGCTCCAGGCCCACCCTAGGGAATGGGAGGGGGCTGCCACCCTCGCTGCCCAGCAGCCCCGGTGCGGTGTGTGCAGGGCTGGCCTCTGGCAGGCGGCCTGTGCGCCCCACGGTGGCACGTCTGCCCTGCGTCCTCGGAGGGGGGGCTCCCTTCTGCGTGGCCATCGAAGTGTAGCAAGAGCAGGTCTTGACCCCCCTGTCAGCCCCGTGGGGACAGTGTCCTGCTGATGGAGCTCGTGGCCGGTCCCCGCCCTGCAGCTCGACGCTTGCGGTTGCTCTGATGCGGGGTCTTGAGGACCCCTGGGCCCAGGGGAGCCGCGCCCGGAGCCTCGGGCCAGCGTGACGCCGGCCGCCGCTGGGCTCTCCTCTCGCCGAGGCTGGGTCTGCGTGTGGAGACCCAGCGGCACCTCCCCAGGCAGCCTCCACCCTCCCAGAAAATAACATTTTTAGATAAAGACCTGGAGAAAATGCTCCACCCGGGCCAGGCGAGTGCTGCATGCGTGGCACTTGCTGGAGCCACAGAGCCAGGACACTGGGGGCTTGCGGCAGGCGGAGGGGACAGGTCTCCGGCCCTGCCCAGCCCCCCCAGGCGCAGGTGCTGCAGGTGCGGGCCGACCTGCTGCCCTCTGGCTGTGGCCATCCCGGGTCACGTGGGAGCCCCTGCAGGCCTGGCCACAGGGCCGTGTCCGGGGCTCTTGGCTGGGGAGGGGACGGGTCTCACCAGGTCTTCAGAGCCATGCGGAAAGTCTAGAAGGCAGACTTGGCCCGTCACTGGCGTCTGCATCTGGTGCTGTCACCCTGACACTGTGACCCACCCACGCTCACCCTGTTCCTGGGCCCCTTCCCCGTCCACCGTGTGTCTGTGCGGTGCCGCCCCAGGCCCTGTCCTGACTGAGCACTCAGCCCTCCAGGGTGTCCTCTGTCCTCGGTGCTCCGCCTGGCTGGGTCTGTTTGTGTCCTCCAAGCAGCAGGAGCTGAGGTGGCCTCGGCGCAGGGCTTTGGGGGACACATCTGCGAAGCACTAGGGAGGAGCAAGGAGAGCCCAGACCACAGCGGGGACCCCTGCAGTGCTGCCTCCGTGGCTGCAGCCCGTGCGGTGTGGCCCAGGGCTGGGCAGCGGGACAGCTAAACCAGGCCTCTGCGTGCCACTCCCAGCTGTCCCTGCGACCTTGCTGCTCCCACCCAAACGTGGGCTCCGCCTGGGTTCTGTCCGTCCTGGCCCCCCCACCTGTTTCTCTGCAGCCCTCATCGCCCCCCTCCCCTCCAGCCCCCACTCTTCAGCACCCTGTAACCTCTGACCCGCTCCTGGAACCTGGCATCCCAGGTGCAACACATCCAACCGCGTCACTCGGCGTGAAGTCCCCAAGGCTCGTCCCTGCCAGGCCAGCTGCTTTTCAGCAGTACCGTGAGGAGCCGTGGGACCCGTGTGGAGCGTGTTCCGGTGTGCAGTCTGGGGTTGGGATCCTGTTTTATCCATACGAGGGATTTGTTATCCACTCACCACGGCCACTTACTGGCTAACGTTCCTACTGTGCAGAAGCCTCAGCACTGTGCACTGAGTGTGTGTTTATCTGCACTGAGTGTGTGTTTATCTGCACTGAGTGCGTGTTTATCTGTGCACTGAGTGTGTGTTTATCTGTGCACTGAGTGTGTTTATCTGTGCACTGAGTGCGTGTTTATCTGCGCACTGAGTGCATGTTTATCTGCGCACTGAGTGTGTTTATCTGTGCACCGAGTGTGTGTTTATCTGCACTGAGTGTGTGTTTATCTGTGTGCACTGTTTATCTGTGCACTGAGTGTGTTTATCTGCACTGAGTGCGTGTTTATCTGCGCACTGAGTGTGTGTGTATCCGTGCACTGAGTGTGTGTTTATCTGCACTGAGTGTGTGTTTATCTGCGCACTGAGTGTGTTTATCTGAGCATGAGTGTGTGTTTATCTGCGCACTGAGCGTGTTTATCTGCGCACTGAGTGTGTTTATCTGCGCACTGAGTGCGTGTTTATCTGCACACTGAGTGCGTGTTTATCTGTGCACACTGAGTGTGTTTATCTGTGCACTGTGTGTTTGCCTGCGCACTGAGTGTGTTTTTCTGTGCACTGAGTGTGTTTTTCTGTGCACTGTGTTTATCTGTGCACTGAGCGTGTTTATCTGTGCACTGAGTGCGTGTTTATCTGTGCACTGTGTGTGCGCACTGAGTGTGTTTTTCTGCGCACTGAGTGTGTTTTTCTGTGCACTGAGTGTGTTTATCTGTGCACTGTGTTTATCTGTGCACTGAGCGTGTTTATCTGTGCACTGAGTGCGTGTTTATCTGTGCACCGAGTGCGTGTTTATCTGTGCACTGAGTGTGTTTATCTGTGCACTGAGTGTGTGTTTGCTCACTGAGTGTGTTTTTCTGCGCACTGAGTGTGTTTTTCTGTGCACTGAGTGTGTTTATCTGTGCACTGTTTGTGCACTGAGCGTGTTTATCTGTGCACTGAGTGCGTGTTTATCTGCGCACTGAGTGCGTGTTTATCTGTGCACTGAGTGTGTTTATCTGTGCACTGTGTGTTTGCGCACTGAGTGTGTTTTTCTGC
>JAQIFY010002589.1:0-13203 GCA_028533085.1 Varecia variegata | reverse complement strand
TCTCATCCTGTCATATAATTTCCCTTCTCAATTCTAATTTTATAGTAAAAATATCATTAACAAAAGGTTAGTATAGTACTTTAAGGAAATCATACACTCCTTGGTATAACATAGAATTATGCAAAACAAAACTAGTAACTCTACAGTAAAACCACCACTTAGTTCCTATCTTCACAATACACATCAGAATATGTTTAATAATTTGAAGAAGGGAATATTACAAAAACACATCTATGTTATAAACTAAATGCTGTATCTGTGCTTTCTATTTAGGATTACTTTTCACAGTCACCAGATACTCTTTCTGTTGAATAAAAGACATATCAACTTGGCATGTGCTCAGCTGCCCAAAGCACATGTAAATATCAAGTCCAAATACAGAGACAGTGATCCAAATAAAATGAACAGACTTTCTTCTTTTTTCCTCTTATAATAATTTTAGGTTTTTAAGCAAATCTTGAAAGTAAATATTATATTCGCTTTTGTATGCTTATCCTGGAGAGTGATAGGAGTACGCAGAGAAACAGGGAGGAGAAAGGCCATGGGTACGCTGTGGATTTCAGAGCCTACAATCAAATTCCACCTCTGAAAGAAAGAGGATTAGTTTTAATAATCAATTCAACTCATCAAACACTTATTGAGTACCAAACATAAGCCAAGCACTGTGTGCATGGTTTGGAAACAAGAGATGAATCTGTCGTAACCATTCTCCCCACGCTAAGGAGCTCATGGTCCAAGGCAGAAATAGACTCTCCTGAGAATCCATTTTCTCCATCTTCCTTTAGTAACTAAGCTTTCAGTTTTAGCACGTACTATTCCACCCAGCCTGAGAGGATGATGAGTGGTAGCCACGTGATTAAGACTGGATCACTGAGATGATGGAAAAAATGTCTTCAATGTTTAGGTCATCTTCATAAAGACAAAGCCACTCACTCTAGATTTCCCTTTCCCACTGGCTGGGAAATAACAATGGACTATCCGCTCCTGCCTCTTCTCCTTTCATGGGACCTCTTAGCAGCCCAACCCAGGCCATGAGAGTTTCCTTGTCAATACGCTTCTCTTCCTGGGGATTCAGAACATGCTCTTCTGCTTTCTTCCTATCTCTCTGGTCTCGCCTTCCCACTCTATCTTACAGGCTACCTCTCTACCCAACCTCTAAATACATGGTATCCTGTAAAACTCAATTCCGGGCCCTCTTCTCTTCTTTCTTTACATCTTCTCCCCAACTTATGACATTCTCTCCTAGGGCTTTAAATACTTCCTATAAGCCAATGGTTCCCACATTTGTATCTCTAGTTCAAACCTCTGTTCTGAGCTTTAAAACTAGTACCCAAGGGGCCTGCCTAGCATTCCCCACCTCTGTTCTAAGCTTAACTAGTATCCAATGGCCCAATGACATTCCCCATTCTCTCCCAATCCTGTTTCTCCCCACCCTCATCTTCCTCACCTCAGTAAATGGCAATGCCATTTCTTCAAGCCAGAATTCCAGAAGTCACCCCTGCCATCTTACTTTCCTTATCTAACATACAACAGAAAGTTCTGCTGGTTCTATTTCCAAGATATATCTTGAACTGGTCCCCTGCCCCTATACCAGCCACCATCATTTCTTTCCTGAAGTCCTCCTATAATCTCCAAGTGGTTTTCCCTGCCTCCACCCTGCTCACTCTGCCCATTCTAATAGTTACAAAACATAAATCCAGTCATGTCACTCGCTGCTGAAAACCCTTTAATAGCTTCCCAACATACTTTAAGTAAAATCTAAACTCTCGATTATCAAGGCCTTCAAGAACATGACCCAACACCCTATCGAGTGGCCATTGCCTACCCCTCTATCTCACTATGATCCAGCCACAATGTCTCCTTTTAGTGTCTGAATCACAACAGAGTTTGCTGCCTTATGGGTTTTGAGACATGGAGAGAATGTTCTTTCCTCTGTTCTTAAGTGGCCGACTACTCATTCCTCAAGTGTTGACTGTTTCAGAAAGGCTTTCCCTGATTACACAGTTATTCTAGCTGTGTCTTATTGTTTCCTACCTATAATTATCAAATTTTATAATAATTCTACACTTCCCAGACCTCCTTCCGGTATATTCAAGGGTAGAAACCATGTCTGTTTATACCCCCAATATACTCAGCACCAATGTAATATGGGGAACATAGTATTTCAACAATTTAATTATTTGATAAATAACTAAATTGCAAAATCAACCTCATTTATTACCATATATGTATATGTAAAAGTATAACTCTTACTTATAGTCTTCAACCTTTGTAAAATCTCTCAAGTGGGTAAACAGTAGGTGTTTTTATGTTTTGTAGTTAAGGAAATAGAACTTGGTTAAAAGTTTCAGAACTAAAGACCTCAGAAGGTAAAAGGAATGTTATTGGGCTATTCAGTCTAATGAGTTTTCCAGTAGAATGAATGGCTTCTCAAAGATGCAAAAAGAAAAGGTTTTAGGTGGTTTACATAATCTCTATTTAAAAATTTACCAGTGTCGGCCAGGCGCAGTGGCTCACGCCTGTAATCCTAGCACTCTGGGAGGCCAAGGCGGGCGGATCGCTCGAGGTCAGGAGTTTGAGACCAGCCTGAGCAAGAGCCGAGACCCCGTCTCTACTAAAAATAGAAAGAAATTAGCTGGCAAACTAAAATATATATAGAAAAAGTTAGCCGGGCATGGTGGCGCATGCCTGTAGTCCCAGCTACTCGGGAGGCTGAGGCAGTAGGATCGCTTAAGCCAGGAGTTTGAGGTTGCTGTGAGCTAGGCTGACGCCACGGCACTCACTCTAGCCCGGGCAACAAAGCAAGACTCTGTCTCAAAAAAAATAAAAATAAAAAATAAAATAAAAATAAAAATAAAAAAATAAAAATTTACCAGTGTCACTAAGTCATAAATATAAAAGTAAAATATAAATGACTACTAGAAAAGGCATTTTTTAAAAAAAAGATTCTCAGTTTTTCCTATGGCAAGACAGTTCTTGCAAATGTTTAAAATAATTTTGGATATCATCAATATCTTACTATTGAATATCACATGCAGGATTCTCTGTTACTATTTTAAGTGGCTCAGCAAATCATAGCTATAACTTAATAATTAGATGTCAGAACAGTTACAGAAATAAAAAAACTCAAATCTCATTATAAAATGTTTCCATTCATTTCACTTTAAAACCATCAGTAATCTTGATAGACAGAACACATGAAAGCAATCAGCATCAAATAAGTTGCCATGTATGATGCTGGGTAAATAACTTAATTGTTTAGTCTTCTTCCATGCAGATCTCTCCATTTAAGCCAACAAGTCTGTCATCTCTCTCATGATCTTTTTTCAACTTTCTTACTACTTTTTAAACATGTGAGTTTTACCACAAATGTACTTTTATTAATACTCATACCTCTCATATTAATGTACTTTAAACTTTTAATTAAAAAGTTGTCAAATATGTGTTAAAATATGAATCTCTGTAAACACATGACATTAGTTGCTGGACTTACTATGCATGAATAGAAGGAATATCTCAATTTCCTTAGTAAAGGAATATCCCAATTGCAATTCAGTGTTATTTGTCTAGTCATGAAACCACATTTTGCACCTGCTTTTGTCTTAAATCTCAAGACCATCTCCAAAGCAGAGAACCAGCTAAAATAAGCTAAATAAAAATGCAAAATGAATAGAGCCCAGCAATCACCTATCACCTATTTTAATAATAAAATAACCTACCATTACTTTTAACCTATGAATATATCATATAATATTAATAACTTACCTGTTGGACATCACATAAATCACAGAACTTCACACCTAAAAATAAACTCCTATGCCCTGATCAAATATTTCCTAGGTCTACTATTTTTCCAGCACTATATGCATAATAAATGAAAATCATTGCTGTTTTTTAAAAAATGATTATTCTATACTTTTACTATAGATTGCTGTTTTTGACTAATTTTAATAAAATAAAACTTTCATGGCTATTGACAGATAAAGTAATAAAACATAAAAATGTAAGGCTTTTAATCTAGACTCTCACTAGAATCAATATCCAATTCCACATATCTTAAAGGGCATAAGTGCTTATCGTACCTGCAAATAAACCAGTGTTGATGGCCTAGATCAGCAAATTTAAGTTCAAAACTTTAACAGTCCTCTTTTCTAACCAAGTGCCAACATAAGCAAGCTATAAACTTATTTTTTAAATGGCAAAATCATAAACACTTAAAGTACTTCCAACTTTAACTCATTATTTTAATAAGTTTATAGTGTGCTCCTTCATTCATATATCCAAATGCCAAAACATTTTTTTTTAAATTAGATTTTCACGATATTTATGTTGCTTTGGTTTGTCTTTATTCTTATGCTCATTCCTTGCTTTCTGGGGTGACTCTTGCCACCTGAAATTGCACTTTGCCCTCTTCAACTGACTGAAGACTACTATTAATACTTTCCAAGGTTCCTTTCTCTTCTCTTGATAAATTCACTTCAGACTAAACTGTTGATTACTTGGGTTACTGGAAATAAATATCATCACTTAAAATGCCAAACAGAAAGTGATGCAAAATGCTTATGCTAAGCTGTGACTTAAACTATGCCCTTTCTTTATACTAAATTTACCTTACTAATTATGTTTTGCTTAGGCTGGAAGGGCTTGAATTCCTAGAAACTCCAAATCCTAAAAGTTGGGGTAAGAACATTCATAAATGTGCTACTGGATGGCAAGAGGAGTCCTTTATTTTTTAAGGAAATGTAAGTTGTACTTCAATATGCCTCTCTCAGGGACATATTTATTAAAAGACTGCCAAAAGAAATGGTACTGAGCTTCAAAGAATGCATTGTGCAGGTGTAAATGAAATCATACTCACAATTCCAAGCCAATTCACCTACAAAAAGACAGTCATTGCCATGCATTCCAGGCTTTGTTCCGTTTCAGCTGTAATTTTTTATTCCATAGAAGCAAGAAAGAAAAGTCAGTTTATTCTCATCTTTTCCACTTTCAGAAGTGCCATCTCTAAAACCTCCATCTCCTAACTAAATGACTGCTAAATTAGCTTCTGTATTCCAATTTACCTACCTCTCTTGCTGGTGTGAAAATTCAGTGGAATTTTATTAAAAGGTACAAACCAAAGATTTAGTGAAGGAAATGCTTAATAAAAATTTCTGTCATCATAAGACAGGATTCCTATGGAATAACAATGCATTTCATAAAAGAAAACTCCTTTATACCATCTGGCTACAGGGATGTAGGACTGTAACAGATAAATTTTTTACAAATCTTTTTTTTTCTTTTACATTTCAACTACACATTTATAGAAGAGAGGCGAGTAGGCTGGCAGATCTTACCCAGCGTAAGTATTTGTGACTACTGAATACCATCCACTAGTCTGCTAAAAACCATCATTGCTAACAAACTAGAAGGCAGTCAATGTCCCTTTGCCCTTCTACTGGATTTTTTCCTACTGTTGTGAAGAAAAAAAAAAAAAAAAGGCCCTAGTATCATCCACCTGAAAAAAAAAAAAAACCCACAGGAAACCTGCTCTTGGTCTCACATTCCACTCTTCTATGAGCCCCATTTCTACCCCTCCAGTACAGACTTGCCTCTCTAACTTTTCTATAGAGCTAAGTTTCTAAAGGAATTTTCTTTTCATGCTGTCACCATGTCCTCCCTCTCACTCACCCTTCAGAATATTCCCCATTATTCTAGTTACCTTGCTAAGGTTGCCAATGACCTCCCCACTAGCCAATAAATCCTATGTGGTATCGCTTCTCATCTTTCAATTCTCCATGTGTTTGACACTCTCTTGATTCTCCTTCCACCTTTTCTGCCTACTCTGTCTCATTCCTATTTGCTTCTTCATATCCCATTTCTCATATTCTACTTCTAAACCTTGCAGTTCTTTAGGAACCAGTCTCACTCTTAAAGCCGTCTGTCTTGGAGAGCTTATCCGCTTCATTTCAAATGCAATGACAATTCTAAAATAATAGGTCCCTCAATTTGTGACCTCTGAGCTTCAGATCCATATATAAAACTCTCCTTCTCACTTCTCTACCTGGCTATCTCAGAGGCACCAAAAGCTGAACATATTTCCATCCAAACCCTGGATCTCTGCACCCTGCCCCCCACAGCTCCCACACCCCCCAATCTGCTCCACTTCTGTCTTCCCCATTTTAGCAAGTGGGCCTCCAACTGTCTAGCTGCTCATGCTGGGATCAGGACACCACTTCTCTCTTTACTCTCAATTCCCATCCACTTTGTTTGGCAGTTTCATCCCTTGCATTGTGTTTAAAGAAAGAGTAGAAGACAGGTGAAAGTTACAGCCAGAGGTGTCCAACCAAGCAAAAGCAGAACAGTATGGAAGATCACATGTACTTACTTGTGGGAGGTTATGTGGTCTGGAGTTATGTGGCTGGAAAAGAAGGGGCGTAAGAACAATGGGAGGTGAGGAGAGGGGATGACAGTGAGCCAGGCACAGGGCAGGTCGCACAAGGCCGTCTGACCCTTTCATCTCCTTACACAGAGATCAGTCTGGTAGCCATGGGATTGCCTGGCATCAGAATGGGTCAGCTGGACTTTTCCACTGTTTCAGTTCAAAATTAGACCAAACTAACAGACCAGACAAGCCTTGATGGGGCAGCACTGGACCAGTTACTACTCAAAGTACAAATCAGTGAATTCAGGACTGGTCATTATTAAATATCTTCCGAAAGTTGACAGTAAAGAGTTGAGACATGGTTTGTGACCTCCCACAGGGATAATTCTAACAGTTTTTTTCAAACAAGCTTTTTAGCCATGCTAAGTTCAAATCTCATAAGCCAATATACCAACTCTTATGAAGTGGACTGACTTTTTAAGATCATGCAAGAAGCAGAACATTGGAATTGTTATAAAGAAGACATACTGATTCAAAAATCATTTTCGCAATGACCACTGTACACCTTTCAAAGGCTCACCGAGGTTCGTCACTATGAGACAGAGACTTCCTAACAGCATAGCACGTCTACAATACAGTGGTGGGAATTTAAAAAACTAAATAAGACCAAAAAAAAAAAAAAGTCTCCTGCTTCAAGGAATGTGCATTCTGAAAGGTTATCCTGAGAAGCAAACCAATCACAGTGTCCAGGATATGAGAACACAGCCCAGAGGAGGGGGCTTTAAACAAGTCTATAACGGCAGGAAGGATTTCCACAGGAAATAATACTTGTTTGACAGAAAAATAATCACTAACCTTCGGTCCCAAGTTAAAGGACTAGTTTTAAACTTCCAATATCACAGGCTACTTCAGAAAGATAAAAGGGGAATGGGGGATAATGAAAGGGCTGGGACTACCAGGAAGGGGCAGGGCGAACCAGCCAGGAAAGACTGTTCTGGGCCCAACCGGCCACGTGTTCTATGACCTCAACGGAATTTCTGCTCTACAATTCCAAAGTTCTAGGGCTCCTGAGAGCCACGGACACAGTTGTACTAACAGCAGGAGTCTAAAGTGAAGACAGATACTAACCCTCCTGCTGCCAGGGCCCGAGGGCAGGCAATGGCCAGCACCCCAGTGAGAAGGCCAACCCCTCCCACTACCACAAGGGTCAGGCTCAGCACCCCATTAACTATTTGAGTTTATTAAGGTTTTATTTAGTTCATTGACACAATACTTAGATAATATGAAAAAGTTGGGGGAAACAAATCACTCTTCGTTTACTTAATAGTTTGGAAAAATCGGTTCATTTTCAGTAAGCTTTTAGCTTTCCAAGTTCAAAAATGTTTAGGTCAATGTGTGAACAGAAAAATTAACAAATGCAGTTTAGAATATATACATTGATATGGAGACTATGGAAGCATCTGACTTAGCAATATACGTTCATATTTCCAAACCCATCTGGTGCCAAATACCAGGGTATAAAATTCCCTATGCTGGCCGAGCACGGTGGCTCACGCCTGTAATCCTAGCACTCTGGGAGGCCGAGACGGGTGGACCTTTTGAGCTCAGGAGTTCGAGACCAGCCTGAGCAAGAGCGAGACCCCGTCTCTACTAAAAAAATAGAAAGAAATTATATGGACAACTAAAAATATATATAGAACAAATTAGCCTGGAATGGTGGCACATGCCTATAGTCCCAGCTACTCGGGAGGCTGAGGCAGGAGGATCGCCTGAGCCCAGGAGTTTGAGGTTGCTGTGAGCTAGGCTGACGCCACGGCACTCTAGCCCAGGCAACAGAGTGAGACTCTGTCTCAAAAATAAATAAATAAATAAATAAATAAATAAAATTCCCTATGCTGTTGAAATACTAAGAATCTTCGGTTGTTCCCACAAGTCCCCCAAATACATTTCAATAAACAAAGGAGGCAGCTAGCTGGCTCCCCTGCTAGAGGAAGGCGAACTGTGTCAGTGGAGGACTTGAACAGAGGTCAGTGACAGTATTAACAGGCAGGGTTCCTGAGGGGGCAAAATCACTTGCCAATTAAGTCTATCCAGGGAGTGGCAGAAGAATAAATTCAAATGCTGTTCCAGGACCTTTGCATTGTGCACACTCTATTAAAAGCAAGGAATTTCCCAGACTGGGATTTCTGAACTCCAGACATCTGGGAAAGGAGGCCCAGGGATCTGAGCATTTGTTTTGCTATTTCAAAGGAAAGTGTGCATCCAGCAGCCACGTGGCTGCCCACACTAACAAGGCTTTTTCGCTCTGGGTTGGAAACTTATCAGTTAAGGTTAGAAATGCTGGCCACATCATTGCTTCATTCATTAATACATCCTTCAACAAACTTTTCCTGAACAGCTGTTCTGAGGCCCGGGGAGACACCAGATAGAGAGGAACGAGGTCTCTGATCTAGTGGAGCCTATGTTCTAATTGAAAGAGAAAAAGTAGTAAAAAATGTCAGCCGGAGATGTTATTAAATAATCCAGTTAAAGTAAATGGCTGGCAGCTTTAGATTGGGTGGTTCGGGAAGCCTTCTAGAAGGAGGAGACGTTTAACCAACGTTCAAATATCAAAAAGAATCTGCCATGTGAAGACAGAGGGGTTGGCATAATGCCTGAAAGGAAGACTAGTGTCCAGCCTGTAAGGATGAAATGAGCTTGGCTTGGTCAAGGAATGAAAAGACCAGAAGAGCTGGACTGCGCGGGGTGTGGGGAAGAATGGTGCGAGATAAGGTAGATGTGGGGTGCGGGTCAGACCCTGTGCATCTTTGTAATAAGGCAGTTCATGAAGCTGGATTTTATTTTAAACGCAATGGAGCATTTTGGGGTGAGTTATGATAGGGTCTTACTGGAGCTTTTAAAAGGTCACATGGGCTTCTGAGAGCAGGAGGCACAGAGACTAGGTGACAGCAAGGGTGCAGGTGAGAAAAAAATGCCAGGGCAGCAGGAGAGGGTGTGAAGGATGCCCATTGAGCACTCATCAGCTCTGACTGTAGCTTTGCTAAGAGGGGAAATGCCCCCAGCTGACAGGCAAAATCTCCCACAAATGTTAGGTCTCTTAAAACACAGGGATCCCTAGAAAAGAAAAGATTGCAAATGACCATTCTCCAATAAGCCCTAAGGCAGGGAGCCCACAAACGCACGCCTAGTTTTCTTGTTCTTCTAGGCCCCATGTTCCATCACCTTTAATGCAGGAAATCATTAGTGAACCCTATGTCATCAGCAATAGTTCTTAAAATCATCAAATTCAGGTGAAAAGAGATGCCACCTTCATTTATAATGGATGCATTCCTGTGGTTTAAGTGACAGCTCTAGCCTTCCAGAAAAGCAAATTTAAAAGAGATTAACATGAATAGCTTTGGCCTTTTGAGGAGGGAATGTGCTTCTAGACTCCATCTGAGAACCTAACTAATGGATAAATGGCAGCTGTACCTACACGCTTGTTTTGCACATGATCTGGCAGAGAATTTTAGTCTCCATGAAATTTTAACATGACTATCACTGATGCTGTCATTATTGGGAACTTGAATAGGTGCTCTTAAAGTTTCTCTACTTGGTCTACACAAGAATCCTGTCAGTGCTACTAAAGGGTTTTAAAGTTCCTAAGTTGTCACATGTGAATCCTGTCTTGCCCTAGGTCAAACGTAGAAAGAACCACCGCACCAAGCACAGGGTGGTACTGCCCCACAATATATTTACATTTTTTCACTTTGACAAGCATTTTAATGTATTATTCAAAATACAGCAGAGATACATTAAAGAGTTGCTCCTGGGACAGGAAACTGCCAAAAAAAATTTTTTTTCCATAAGTTGATATACATACTTGAATTCAGTTTCCTGATAGCTGTGCTTACAACAATTCATTAGCGTTCCCTATCACTGAACTAGAGTTCAGAATTGATGACATCATTTCCTTTGGCCAAAGGCACTCCCCCCCCCCAACAGTATTCTTGAAGTTTTAAGGAAAAAAATTAAATCAAAATGGAAATTTCAGAGCACCAATGAGATACAGAAGAGCAAAGTACTCAGGCCTTATGTTAAACCGAATCCTGGAAAGAGTGAGTGAATAAACTAAATATAGCAACTGCTCTCCATAAATCACTCTTTGTAAGGAAGAAACTGTCATTATGCCCTCAATGTGTAGAATGTAATTTAAATACTGCATATTTGTTTATTAACTAAACAACTCCAAGTAACTCTTACCAAATCTTGCCTTATGTTTCCCTAAAAGTTCAGTGTCTAAAATGCATAGGAACTTCGGGAGCTTGACAGAAATAATTCCTCACAAGCCTTTTGTGATGTTATTACTGCTTTTTAATTAACAGGGACTGGTGCTTGAGAACATAAAGGAAGTTGTTCACAGTGAAGGCACAAATGCGGGGTGCTAGCACCTCCTTTATACAAGCTCACCCCCAACAGGACTGAGGGAGACAGCCGGTTAGTGACAACTTGCCTAGGTCACACGGTAATGAGCACAGCACCAACAATTAAATCTGAGTTTCTGTCTCTAATAACAGAGGTCTTTCTCCCACACAAGTTGTACACATTGGTACACCATAAAATCTAACTCTTATCCTTGTATTTCTATTTCAGAACTGGAAGATCTATCAAAGTTATTGTTTTTTGTAATCATCTACAATTCCACGTTTTCAATATGCTACTTAACATATCCTTTGATTTAACATAGGTAAATTCAAACTTCTATAAAATTATATATTTTTTTAAAGACTATTTTCCCTAAAACTTATCTTTAAAAAATACATATAAAGCATCCCAACACTAGTTTAATCC
Organism: Varecia variegata; assembly: GCA_028533085.1. NCBI lineage: Eukaryota > Metazoa > Chordata > Mammalia > Primates > Lemuridae > Varecia > Varecia variegata. Next base: position 2,009 of record JAQIFY010002589.1, on the reverse strand, counting down.
AAAAGGTTCTAATCTAATGTGAACCTTCAGTATTCTGTCACTGGTTGCCATTTTATTCCTGGAAAACAAAAAATAAATGATCATTGTTGCTTCTAGAGAAAATACAAATGATACTGACTCTGCTTCTGGATTCTCAACAATTCATAACTTTCTACTGTGGTGGCTTTAAGCGTCGATATAAATAAGCCTAAATTTTAATCAGTTACCATTTTGAAATTGTTATTAGTGGAGGGCCTCAAATTGACAAGGAGTCAGTATCATATCTTTCAAGTCATAAATGTCCAACTACATTGTTTAAAAATTTTCAAGCATTCCTTTGCTAAAATCAAAAGAGCTGAGAGAAAAGTACGTAGCGTGTTTCCTCTATATTCCTGGCCAATTCTATTCAGGGAAGAACTTATTAGCAAAAAGATATGTTTGGCACCTTAATTCAGGAGCATATTTTTCTATCATCCAACATCTGACTCTGCATCTGTGAGAATGGAGGTGTGAACCGCAGAGTGAATAAATTAAAACAGAGTCAGGCTCTTTGTATAGTCATCTACCACCAAATAAGAGCTCTCCGACTTTTTCTGAAATGCGTCTCTCTCCTGCAGAACTTTTACTTTAAAAATAGGGAAAAGGTTATGGCAAAAAATTCCAACTTTTACACCTAGCAAGGGGGCAATATGCCCTCTGAAATCTCACTATCTGCTTGAGAATCCATGATCCATTCAGGTTTCTCTTCATAGACGCCAATACCATTCACTGGGGTAAGGACAGATAGAACAACAAAACTGTCTCAAAATAACCTATGCTTCTAATTCCCTATCTGTCCAGGAGAATTCTGCATACAAACAGACCCCGAACAAACAATAAATGAATGAACAGTCTGTATTTCTGTGTCTCACGAAAATAACAGTACAGTAGGTCTTGCTTATTAGAGTGAACCCCGCAAATTCAGGTGAATGGCAGAACAAGGAGTTGGCCTGGGTGTGTTCTGTAACTGTGTACATGTCTGGAGGCTTTTATCTCTGTGGTTAGCTCCTAATAGCAAGCTTCATGCAGGCCCCCAAAACTAGTCACCATAAGAACGTGCCGTGAGAATGAAAAGGAAAACAAAGGAAGAAATAAGACCTTTCAGGGACCCAGGAAGTCAAGCTGCCTGTAAATATTGGTGTCTTGCCTTTTAAAGGAGTTCCAGGCGCTGAGTTCTGAGGACTCACACAGCTCGAATAATATTTGATCAAATCAGTAGAGAAATATGGGGGAAAAACCCTACTTCTATCATTAAGAAAAAGAAATCAAATATATGAAAAAATTTCAGGCATTCTATTATTGTTTCAATTTAATACTTATAAAATCATACAAAGCAACCATTACCAACAGCCTGATGGTCATTAAATATTTAGATGAATGAATGATTGAATATATTAGCTTCATTTAACCTAAATGTGCCCTAAGTCACAAGTCTACAAATGATGCCTTAGGAAATCAGATCCAATTCAATCTGACCCCTAAGCTGCTTGGCTGTTTTGTGGTGTGCTGCACTGAACAGAAATGAATACAAATTAATAGCTCTCAACTCTTTGCCATATAGAATATGCTAAATTTCATGAGTTACCCACCCTTTTCGATCCTGACATTTTCTAGGTCACTTCTGTAGCCCAAAAGCCAAATTAATAGAATTTGGCTTTCCCCACAGTTCTATACCATTGTCTTTGTTATCCCACAGTTAATTAACTAAGTGTTCACGATAGTATTTATCACAGTTCTTATGGAGAGAGGAAATGGGGAATTCTTCTGGCATTCTTGGAGGGTTTGACAGACTGTTGAATTTTTTTCATCCTTTAATACAAATGTGCGGCCAAGTATTTAATTATTCTGTTTTTACTGTAATGCATCAGCTTTTATCTCTACACTAGTAATGGATGGAGACTATAAAGCGTGTTCTTAAAAGGTCTCACTGGCACACAAATGAGTTGCCTGAAAGCAGCGCCTCACTGAGTTCTCTGAAGGTGCTGATAAGA
>JAQIFY010002588.1:0-13203 GCA_028533085.1 Varecia variegata | reverse complement strand
ACTGAGTTCTTGAACTCCTCTAAGTAATAAGTGAGGGTTGGAATCAACTTCTAAACTCCTTTTAATGTTGATATTTTGACCTCCTCCCATGAATCATGAATGTTCTTGTGGCATCTAGAATGGTAAATCCTTTCTGGAAAGTTTTTGATTTACTTCACTGAGATCCATCAGAGGAATCACTAAGGCAGCTATAGTCTATCTAACAAAATGTATTTCTTGTAAGACTTGAAAAGTCGAAATTACTCCTTGATCATATATGGCCTGCAGAGTGGATGCTGTGTTAGCAGGCATGAAAACAACATTAATCTTGTACATCTCCATCAGAACTCTTGCGTGACCAGGTGCATTGTCAATGAGCAGTAATATTTTGAAAGAAATTCCTTTTTTTTTTTTTTGAGCAGTAGTTCTCAATAGTGGGCTTAAAAAATGCAGTAAATATGCCGTAAACAAATGTTTTGTCATCTAGGCTTCATTGTTCCATGCAACAAGCAGAGTAAATTTAGAGTAATTTTGAAGGGCCTTAGGATTTTTGGAATTATAAATGAACAATGGCTTCACCTTAAAGTCACCAGCTGCTTTAGTCCCTAACAAGAGAATCAGCCTGTTCTCTGAAACTTTGAAGCCAGGCATTGACTCTTTCTATTTAATTGTAAAAGTCCTAGATGGCATCTTCTTCCAATATAAGGCTGTTTTGTCTACCATGAAAATCAGTTACTTGGTGTAGCCACCTTCATCAGTGATCTTAGCTAGATCTTCTAGATAACTTGCTTTAGCTTCTACATCAGAACTCACTGCTTCACTTTTCACTTTCATGTTATGGGGATCGCTTCTTTCCTTCAACCTCATGAACCAGCCTCTGCTAGCTTCAGAGGTTTCTTCTGCAGCTTCCTCGCCTCTCTCAGCCTTCATAAAATTGAAGAGAGTTAGGGCCTTGCTCTGGATTAGGCTTTGGCTTAAGGGAATGTTGTGGCTGCTATAATCTTCTGTCTGGAGTACTAAAACTTTCTCCATATCAGCAATTAGGTTGTTTTGCTTTCTTTTCATTTGTATGTTCACCAGAGTAGCATTTTTAATTTCCTTCAAGAACATTTCCTTTGCATTCATAACTTTACTAACTGTTTGATTAGTAAAGAGGCCTAGTTTTTCACCTGTCTCTGCTTTTGACATGCCTTCCTCCCTGTTTCGTCATTTCTAGCTTTTGGTTTAAATTAAGAGACATGTGACTCTTCCTTGCACTTGAACACTTAGAGGCCATTGTAGAATTATTAATTGGCCTAATTTCAATATTATGATGTTTCTGAGGAGAAGGAGAGAGAGATGAGGGAGCAGCCAGTCAATGATGCAGTCAGAACACACACATTTATTAAGTTTGCCCTCTGTCTTTTATGGGCACAGTTTGTGGTGTCCTAAAACAATTACAATGGTAACATCAAAGATCATTGATCACAGATCACCATAACAGATATAATAATAATGAAAAAGTTTTGAAATATTGTGAGAAATACCAAAATATGGCATGGAGGCACAAAGTGAGCCGATGCTGTTGGAAAAATGGAGCTGATAGACTTGTTCAACATAGGGTTTCCACAAACCTTCAATTTGTAAAAAACACAGTATCTGGGAAGTGCAATAAAACGAAGTAGGATAAAATGATTTATGCCTGTATTATGCCTTTATTTTGGTAGAATGGTTTCTTGCATTTCCCTTAGAAGGGTGTATGGGAGGTAAACATTCTGAATTTTTGAATCTCTCAATTTGTCTTTACCCTCACACTTGGTGGTAGTTTGACCAGGTAGAAGATTCTAGGTTGAAAATAATTTTTCCTCAGAATTTGGAATACATTGCCCTATTATCTTCCAGCAGTATTGTTGATGAGTAATCATATTGGTCTGATTTTCATTTTTTTTGTAGGTTACCTTTTTTAAAAAAAAAATCTTTGGAAGTGTTCAGGATTTTGTTTTATCTTTCTATTGCATGTTTTATTTTGACAACCATGTTGATCAACTATATTTTCAAGTTCTTTGCTTGTTGCTTTTTTTGTAGCATCATGGTCTTGTTTTAGGGATACAGTATTTTCCAATCTCTCTGATTTTGTATGTATGTTTGTATGTGTGTTTAGTTCTTATCTTTAGTATCCTGACTATCTGTTTTCTCTGGGATCTTGTTTATTTTGGTATCTGGCATGTGATACAAGTTTTCATTAAATATCTGGTGATTGTTCTATGCCCCTTTATATTTAAGAAAGAAGCTACAAAATGTTTGGGGACTCTATCGGGAGGGGTTGTCAACTTGTAGAGAATTAATCATTATTCTTTCATTCAAAAATCAGAAGTTCACTCTGGGGACATTATGCAATGATAAAAGGCATGAAGCAAATATTTAATAAATCTTAAAGGTGTATGCACCAAACAACATAATAACTACTTACATAAAAGTGAAAGCTATTATAAATGCAAGTAGATCCTGACAAAAATGTAGTTATAGTGAGATACTTCACTAAAGAGCTTCTCAGAATTAGACAACTGTAATGACAAAAATAAGGATATAAAGAATATGAATAATACAATAAAAAACATAGAGAGCATATGTCCCTTGAATAGAGAATATGCAAGGTATGTCCAGAAAGTATCCAGCCATGTAATACAAAAAATGGAGACATTTGTTGAACAAGATACAAGATACAAGACATAGGACAACGATGCATCAGTCTCCTTCAAAGTGGGCAACTTGGGACCTCACACAGTTCTCCTACTGTCTCTTTCATTGTTCAAAACACTCTGCAAAATCTCTTTGTTGGAATCATCATCAGCTGCCTGGTCATATTTTCCTGAATCTCATCGACCAGTCTGAAATCTCTTATTTTTCAAAGGTGATTTTGGTTTTGGGAAAAGCCAGAAGTTGCTGGGTGCCAAATCTGGGCTGTAGTGGGGCAGAGTCACCTGGGTGATTTGATGTTTTGCCAAAAAACTCTGCATGAAACGTGATGTATGGGCCCCCAAGTTGTGGTGATGAAGTTGCCAATCACCAGTTCCCCATAGCTGTGGCCATTTTTGTTGCATTCCGTCTCCTTACATCTCCCAACCAACGAAGAACATTGAGGTAGCATTCCTTATTAATTGTTTGGCCTGGAGGAGCATACTTGTGATGGACAAAACCTTCCCAATCAAAAAACACAGTTAACACGCCTTCTTCGGGCATGGAGAACCAGGATGACTTCCACTGGGGCAACTGGGCCTTCGATTCTGAATCATAGTCATAGACCCATGATTCATTTCCAGTTATGACCTCTTGAGGAAATTTGGTTCATTGGTAGCAGTTTGAAGCAAGTCATTAGCAAATGCAGCATGATGTTCCTTCTGCTCTGGTAGCAGAAGCCATTTTGCCATGACACATTTTATGTCAAGATCCTATGTCAAAATCTCAGACACAGTAGTTTCTGGAATCCCCAGATCAGCTTCTAGTTCTTGTACTGTCATGCCAGTCGCTGATCTTTGTTGATTGGAGCCTGTACACGTTCAGCATTCTCAGGTGTTCTATGTGTTGCAGGCCTTCCAGAATGTGGATCATGTCTAACAGATTCTCTACTGTCTTTGAAGCGTTTGTGCCACACTTTTATTTGCACTGATCTCATTGCATCATCCTCTAAAGCCTTTGGAATCATCCAAATAGTTTCTGCATAGGAATGTTCAAGCTTAACACAAAATTTGATGCAGAGTTATTGCTCTACTTGCCCAATCATTTTGAATGTGAGGGCCATGCAGTACACATGCTCACTCAAGGGTGTCTAGTGCCCCACAGACTAGTACAGTGAAGTTGTCATTGTTCACGCATTACAGTCCCCTCGCATTGTATGCAAGGTTACATTGATGTCATGCAAACTATTCTCGTTATATTAACAATGGCTGAATACTTTCTAGACAGACCTCATATACCTTAAAAAATACGTTCATAAAACATTTACAAGAGTGGATCATGTACTAGACCAAAACACAAACCTTAGTGCATTAAACTTTGGAAGCATTATACTAAGTGAATAAGCCAGATGGAAAAGGACAAATATTGTATGATTGCTCTTATTTGAGGTACCTAGAGTAGTCAAATTTGTAGAGACAGAAAGTAGAATGGTGGTTGCTGGGGGCTGAGAGGAGTGAGGAATGGGGAGTTAGAGTTTTATAGGTATAGAATTTCAGTTAGAGAAGATGAAAAAGTTCTAGAGATGGATGGTGGTGATGGTTGCACAATAATGTGGGTTTACTTAATGCTACTGAAAGGTACACATAAAAATGGTTAAAATGGCAAATTTTATGTTGTGTATGTTTTATTTATACCACAATAAAAAAATTTTATATCCCTAAAATGCTATACAAATAGAAATTTTATAGATCACATTCTTTGCTCTTAAGCCAATAGAATTTATAATAAATAATTTTAAAAAAATTTTATTAAATAATTTAAAAATGATCCTCCATCTTAAATACTTAGGTATATTTCTCAGAAATATATTCCTCAGTGGCCTATCAAAGAGAAATTGAAAAGGAAAAAAAATCACCATTTAGATAATAATAAAAGGAGACTGCCTCATGCCCAGATCCATGGGAAACAGCAAAAATCTTACTTAGAGAAAACTTATAGCCTTAAATGCCTTCCTTTAAATTATTTTTTAGAAACAGGGTCTCACTCTGTCACCCAGGCTGGAGTGCAGTGGCATGATCATAGCTCACTGTAAGTTCCAACTGCTGGGCTCAAGCAATTTTCCTGCCTCAGCCTCCCAAGTAGCTAGGACTATAGGCATGTGCCACCACACCCAACTAATTTAAAAAAATTTTTTTTGTAGGGGAGGGTCTTGCTATGTTTCCTAGGGTGGTCTCAAACTCCTGGCCTCAAGGGATTCTCCCATCAGAGCCTCCCAAAGCACTAGAATTTCAGACATGAGCCACCATGCCAAGCCAAATGCCTTTATTATTAAATCAGTAAGACAAAAAGTAAAGAAACTAAGAACTCGTCTTAATAAATTTTAAAAACCAGCAAAGTAAACAAAAGAGGGAATTAAATATTTTCTTTCACGCTTCAGTGGATTGTGTTGTGCAGCCCCCAGAGGTATCCCTAACTTTGGGGACTATAGCTCAAGACTATAGGGAAGGATATTTTTATTTTGTTGAGCTTTTATGCTGCTTTGAGGGGTGACATATTCTAATGGTCCTGAAAATCTGTCTCGTAATTTCCCAAAGGTTTATTTTGTTTGTTTATTTAATATTTACACTATTTTGTTTCTACTCAGAGTTCTAATTTAAAGGTAAACAAAATACATTAAGAAACAGGTTCTAAAGGCATAAATTAGTTGTTCTGTTATGCTTAGACTAAATCTATGGGTTTTGAAAAGGAGTTCAGGGAGCAGAAATTATGCCTGGTGCCTAGCCACTATTCCAATTTATAGTTCCCGCTCTGTGTTTTTGTTATGTGTTGTTAGTATGCTATTGTTTGCATAAGATATCTTGTGGTTTAATTATGGAATAGAATCTCATTTTTGTCCTATAAAAATATAGTACCACTGTATGAAAAATGCATTTTAGCAGTGGATCCTGCTACTGCTGCAAATCTAAGAAAGATTTCTATTCTGTGAAATATGGTGCTAATTTTCCCACAATAATCTCCAAATCATAACACTATGTTGTAATATTTAAAAGATCAGTAGATTTTAGAAGTTCATGTGGGTATTTAAAGAAGCAAAGTGCTATGTACTGAATGTTTGTGTCCTCCCAAAATTCATATGGTGAAGTCCTAATCTCCTATATGATGGTATTTGGAAATTGGGTCTATGAGAGGTAAATAAGTCATAGAGGTAGAGCCCTCATCAATGATATTAGTGCCCTTGTAAGAAAAGACAAGAGAGAAATGACCTTACTCTGCCACATGAGGATACAGTAAGAAGGCATCTGTCTGCAAATCAGGAAGAGGGCCCTCACCAGGAACCACATTGCCCACCATCTTGATCTTGGACTTCCCAGCGTTCAGAATTGTGAGGAATAAATTTCTGTTGTTTAAGCGACATAGTCTATGGTATTTTTGTTATAGCAGCCCAAATTGACTAAGACACAAAGTAAATGAAGATTTTCAGCAGTAGCAGGATCCATTGCTAAAATGCATTTTTCATATAGTGGTACTGTATCTTCATAGGGCCAAAATGAGATTCTATTTCATAATTAAACCATAAGATGTCTTAAGCAAACAAGAGTACACTAACAACACATAATTTTAGGTCCTTTAGTATGGTAAAACTTAAGACTCTGGTTAATCACAGCATTTATTATTCATAGTTGTCAAAGCTACAGAATGAAAGAGCAGACTTACAAGATCAGTTACGTGACTATGAAGATCGAATTAATGCTATGACTTCTCACTTCAAAAATGTCAAGCAAGAGTTATCATTTACACAGGTATAGTAAGATTGAAATTTATGTTGATTATATCATGGGTAGTCATAGAACATTTCACAGTGCATATTTACATCTGTGATTTTATTTTAGAGCTATAACAGGAAACTTTAGTATAATTAAACTATTTTGAACATAATCTTGAACCTGAAAGTAGGTAGAAAAGAAGGCTTTGAGAAACTAACTACTGTCATCAATGTTAAACAAAAAATTAATTCATATGAAAGGGGAAATCATCAGTCAAACAATCTAATATAATGTTAGGCAGCAGATTATTTGAGAAGGGTAAAATGACAGCAGTGAGAAATGATGGCTATAAGCAGAAACAAAGCTAATTTAATACATGATAGAATTTCCATCTCCTTTTTAATTTTTCAGCACAACCCACTGGGGCTGTTTTGAGTGTACGCTAATAGTCCATACACATGATATTTTAGCATAGTTCAGTAATTGAAATTTATAATAATAATCCTGAGATAAAAAAAAGTTAAATTGTATTTAAGATAACTGAGGGAAAGTATAATGCATTTTAGAAATATTAACACAAATATAATAAAAATTAAAACTTGGAATTATTAATAATCTTCTGTTTTATGAACAATATTCAAGCATAGAAACTCACTGCCTTATCATGCCCAGCAAACTAGACAGGTTGGGAAGTCAGCATTGGGGAGTTTACTAACTGCTATCTCAAACTATTTTTTTTTTAATGCATCTACCTTTTTAAGAAAAAGTTTGTAATTTTAAAAAATGAACAGAGCCATGTTTTTAAAAGCAATTTACAGTCAATATAGGTTAAGTGTATTTCATGGCTTACAAATGAACTTTTAAAAACAATGCTTAGGATTCTTGAATCCTGATATGATTGAGTAATTAATAAACTATTTGGAGCACCAATTTTCCTCAAGTTATTAAACTACTGAGTTGGGGATTTGAGAGACAGAGATTCTCTATAGTTATATCTTATTACCATCAAACCTCGATTAAATAGGATAATACAGACAAAAGACAGTAACCCTCCTACAAAACTAGTAGCTTTCATACTGTATAATTAATACTGAGACTGATAACTTTGAAGCACTATAAGATCAGTAGTCAACAAATATTCTTTTATTAAATAAAACTTAACACAAAGGCATGATTATATACTAATTTATTCTAGGGGATATTTATAACCATCAGTGTTTAAATAATTTTTTTAAAATTATGTCCATCAATTAGAGTATATGATCAATTCTTACAAACATCTCATTTCTCAATTATTTTTTAATCCATATTTATATGCAGATAAGCAGTGAGTTATAGCTTTTAAGTCTTACCATATAAACTTTGGTAACTTTGAGTTTTTTTAGTTTTCCTAGATCAACATAATATCTGAAAACTGCTGACAATATTTTCTCCTAGCACACTTCATTGACTCTTACAACTAGTGAGCAACACCAACTAACTGTAATAACAGTCTAATGTGGTGTAGGTTTCAGAGTAGTGGAATTAATAGTACTTAATCTAAGTGTTTTGTGGGAACTTTGTTTTTGTTTTTGTTTTTGTCTAATGGGTTATTATAAATATTTTAAAATATTAAAGTTTTAAAAGTCTTTCTATCATGTGTATTGTTCTGTAGTCTCTTTACAAGGCAAGGGAGCATGAGATTGAAAGTGAAGAACATTTTAAGGCCATTGCTCAAACAGAATTGGGACGAGTGAAAGAGGAAATCCAACGACTGGAAAATGAGATGTCTTCTATACGGGAAAAGAAAAGTGATAAAGAAGTATGTGTTGAAATCTTACTTAAAATTCTGTGCTACTGCTCCTTCTTCTCTCACCAAATGAGCATTGGTTTTTTTCTGTGTAGGAAAGGCATTCATTACCTTCCTGTTATTTACTTAAATTGTTTTTTGAACAATGAAAGGTATATGGAGTTGTGATTTGAACGAAACAGTAATAGAATATTATATTTTTCCCTGTTATTCATTCACCAGCTACTTATTGAGACTTAGTATGTGCAAACTGCTGGCTGCCTATTGTAAAATACAGACAATGATTTATATGTTAAGTGCTACATTTTTAACAGCCACATTTTTAACAGCCACATTTTTTAAAAAATCACTTTTAGTTTTGAATTTCATTAAAAGTTTTTACTTTTACTTTTCATGTTAATTTGTCAGCTTTATGACTCTAACATTAAATTACTTAAACCTATTTCTCTCTTTTGTTTTTAGTTTTAGCTTGATTTGGGAGCTCTTTCCAAATTCTCATTCTTCTCTTTACACATATATATGCATATGTATATGTATGTATACATGTAAATATATACTACTTCTCTTTAAAAATACATATATACATGTATATGTATATACACATACATACATATTTTATTATAATTTTATAATGTAATATTTATATAATTACATATTTATTAATTACATTAATTATTTATCTATTCTTTTTGCTTTTACAAGTCTAGATTTTTTTTTGAGACAGTCTCACTCTGTCACCTGGGCTAGTGTGCCATGGCGTCAGCCTATCTTACAGCAACCTCAAACTCCTGGACTCAAGTGATCCTCCTGTCTCAGCCTCTCAAGCAGCTGGGACTACGGGTGCACACCACCATGCCCAGCTAATTTTTCTATTTTTAGTACAGACAGGTCTCACTCCTGCTCAGGCTGGTCTCAAACTCCTGACCTCAAGCCATCCTCCTGCCTTTGCCTCCCAGAGTGCTAGGATTACAGGCATGAGCAACTGCACCCGGCCTCTTTCATGAATCTAGATTTGTTAAATGACCAAATTTACAGGAATATTTTTTATCTCCTTTACTATATTTGCTTCAATTAGGAGTGCTTCTAAAATTTCTATATGAGACCTCTCAGTGGCAGTAATATGATTGGAAATAGGACTGACAGGAATTTGTCTTGGGTTTGAGTTAGCATATCAAACATATTATTTTAACTAAGATTGCATACATATTTAGGGTGACTTTGGTGGAGTGACTAATGCAATTGCTTGTAAGGGAGCTACCCTAAAGCCTAAAGCCTCTTTAAGTGACCTTTGGCTCAGCTACTGTTCTTGACCTTGTATAATCATCTTTCCTCTATTTTATAACCAAAGAATTAAAATACAAGTATGATAGTTCTATAATTAAATATGGTATATTATAAACATCTAGAAGGCAGAGACAGGACTTCTTTCTTTTTAATATGTTTTGTCATATATCATGTTATATTTTATTTTAGCTTATTTAGTAAATAATGTTTTGTACTCTCCTTTTTTCTGTCTTTCTTTGGAAATTAGAATGGTATATTTAAAGCTACCCAAAAATTGGATGGTTTGAAATGTCAAATGAACTGGGACCAGCAAGCATTGGAGGCCTGGTTAGAAGAATCAGCTCATAAAGATAGTGATGCCCTCACTCTTCAGAAGTATGCACAACAAGATGATAATAAAATTAGGGTGAGAAATTATAAATTGTAATTGTTAGGTTTTCTCTATAGTTTGCCAACTTATTTACCTAAAATTGTACTTTTTAAACAGCAATTTTTAAACTTTTTTGAGTCTGGGACTTGTTGAGGATTTAATAAAGCAAATTATCCTCTCTATAGAAAACTATACTCAAATACCCATAAAATTTCTGGACTGTTTCACAGGTCCTCTGAAGCCCTTTGACCATTTTGGGATCTGTGAACCCCAGGTTAAGAATGTCCTGATTTATAAGGATTCTCAAAAGCATTGCAGAAAAGAAGTTTTGTACGAGGACTATTTATATGTATTTTAGCTATTTTGTCTAACGTGTAGTTTGAATATGTTACTGAAAGCTGAGCACTTGTACTCGAGGCCAAATCAGAAGAGAACAAGAACAAGTGGTTAAGGAGAAGGAAAGAGAAGTTTTTTACTTTGCTGGCAAAGGAAGAAAATAATAGATTTTCTCATCTCAAAATCCAAATTCCTGTCCATAAGCAGAAATACAGAGCTTTTAAAGGAAGGGCCCTCAGTTCTAGGCTATTATCATTAATGGATTGGATTCTTATTGTCCCATCTCTGGGGAAGATAAAGCCTGTGACCTCTGCCCACCTGGGAGGCCGGCCCAAGCCTGAGATGGCTGAGCTATCTCCTGTAACACAAAGAACCTTCCTGACCACCTGCCGGAGGGAGGGATGAAGGCCAGGTGGCAGTTCCCAAAAAGAGTGGGGAAAGTTTTAAAGAGATAGAAAACATCTTTGCTGTTTTTTTTTTTTAACCCTGGGCCATTCTCTCTGTTACATATTCCCCACTCTCAATTTTACACTTCCGTACCTATGGGAGGAGGGGTGACTACACTGTTACAGATATTACATGTAATTTTTGCTGATTGGAGACTAGAGTGCTATTGATTGATAATTATGAAAACTGTCACTTAAAATCCACTTAAAATTACATCTGGCGATACTAAGTTAGTACTATAAAACATGCTGTTTTGTGTTAGGCTTAATACCAAATACATTACTTTAAATAATTTCAAATGGCAAATTATAACTTAATGTTTTTTCTAATTTACCTTAAAAAGTGTTAAAAGTTATTTTAGAAACAATTGAGTTTTCATACAGCTATATACAAACACATTAGATTAGCCATTTGGGGTTAAAGGATAAGGAAAGAGGTAGTTGTTTTAGATATCAAAAAACGTATACATAAAATGTAAAAGTATTTACTATTAGATAAACTAACACTTTAAAATTGATAAAATGATAACTATAAATATTTTTGTATGTAACTACATCATAGGCACTGACCCTACAATTAGAAAGACTAACTGTGGAATGTAATCAAAGAAGAAAGTTACTTGACAACGAACTTACAGAGACTCTAAGTGCACAGGTTAGTTTAATGAAGCTTTTTTATTTCTTAATTTTCAAGATGACGTTTGCAAAAGCACTTAAATTCACAAAAATTTTGTTTGCTTTCTCTTTGACAGTTAGAATTGGATAAAGCGGCAGAAGATTTTCGTAAGATTCATGATGAAAGGCAAGAACTCATTAAACAGTGGGAGAATACAATAGAACAGATGCAGAAGAGGGATCAAGACATAGATAACTGTGCTTTGGTAAAGTAGTTGTTTGGTCTTTGTAATATTCAGCTATATTTGTCTCTTTTGTATTTAACTCATTATTTCAAATGTAAATCACATTGTTATTTGAAAGTTACTTTTGTAGCAAGATTCAATAGTTTTTGGTGCTTTTGAAAGCCGATTCTATATCTATTTTGAAATGTGATTTTATGAAGATTATTTGTTCATAGTAGTATAATCCCCAAAGACTGAATCTTGCCATCTCTGAATTGTGGAACAAGAGAAAGTCAACAGATAATATCATTGCAGTAAAACTGATGTCCTGACTTACACGTGGTTGCCCAAAGTGCCTTGGATTTAATATCTATGCTATTTGGCAGTAAGTTACAGATGTAGGGAAATGAGCCTCCTTGGATAACCGAAAAACAAGGAAAGAGAGTCAAAAAAGAAACCTACACTGCAATAAAGTTTCACTTTTGAAACTGGGGCACCAATACTGATGTAAAAGATTGGAAGGGGGAAATAGTGCACTGATAACACAGACTTACTTTATCTCTTGTTACTTTCAGAGGTAATTTAGGAGAATGTTCTTGGAAAATCATTAAAGAATAAAATAATGGTGAATAGAAATGGGAAGATTAGAAGGAGTTGGGAAGGAGAAGGAATTGAGGAGGAAAGGAGGCAGGTGAAAAGATGTGTTAAATTCCATTCTGAGTCTACTCCATGGAAAGGCATTTGGCAAGCAGCTAAGGCCACTGGGAGTTTGGAATTCTGATATCTGGATGTGGTTTACTTGTAATTTTTTTTTACATTTTAAATTTCTGTAAATAACCAACATTTTATCAAAAAAAATGGGTTATGCCTCCCTAGGAGGGATAAGGGGGAAGCAGTTTTAGCTATGAGGTACTCTTAATTCTTTGTTTTGCGGGGGGGAGGCGAACGCTTAAACAACAGACATTTATTTCTTCACAGTTCTGGAGGCTCCAAGTCTGAGAACAAGGCATCAGAAGGGTTGATTTATTTGTAGGTCTCTCTCCTTGGCTTGCAGATGGCCACCATCTCCATTTATCTTCACCTGGTCTTCCCCCTGTGCCTGTCTGTGTCCTAATCTCTTTTTTAAAAAATTTAATTAATTAATTAATTTTTTATTTCAAAATATTACAGGAGTATAAATATTTTGGGTTACATATATTGATTTTGTTATGCTTGAGTCGGGTTATAAGTGTGCCTATCACCCAGGTAGTGTTTATAGTAACTGTTAGGTAGGTTTTTGCCCATCCCTTCCTCCCTCGGCCCCTTCCCCGCTGCTTGATTTCTGCTGAGTTTTACTGCCCTCTGTGCACATGTGTGTTCATCAGTTAATTCCAATGTAATAGCAAGTATATGTGATGTTTGTTTTTCCATTCTTTAGATACTTCACTTAGGTTAATGGTTTCCAGTTCCATCCAAATTGTTGAAAAAGGCCTTAATTCATCCTTCTTCACGATGGAGTAGTACTCCATACTATACATATACCACATTTTGTTAATACACTCTTGAATTGATGGGCACCTGGGGTGATTCCACATCTTTGCAATTGTGAATTGTGCTGCAATAAATGTTTGAGTACAAGTATCTTTTTGATAAAATGACTTCTTTTCCTTTGGATAAATACCCAGTAGTGGGACTGCTGGATCAAATAATAGGTCTGCTTTTAGTTCTTTCAGGAATGTCCATACTGTTTTCCATAGAGGTG
>JAQIFY010002587.1:0-13204 GCA_028533085.1 Varecia variegata | reverse complement strand
CAAGATTTTCCAAGGAAGGGTGTATTTTAGTAAAATAAGGTAGTTTTAGTGTAGAGTACTTATCAGATGTACAAGAGAAAAATTACTATTTGTATTTAGAAATGTTTGTAGTCCTTAAGATAGGGATCAAGAATAAAGATAAGGGTATTTTTGAAGTAAAAAAAATGTTGAGGAATTTCAAGAAATGATTAGATAAGACATAAGAAAAGAAAAGTGAGTCAGAAAAAAAGGAAAAATAAAGTGGGAGTTGAAATCAAGCATAAGTGATTTTTGAGATGTAGGTCACTGATTGTGACTAAAAACAGGCTGCTTAATTTGATTATTGGGCGGTCCCACACAAGAGAACTTTTAAGTGAAATGGTGCCAGGAGCCAGATTGCAGAAGATTAAAGAAGAGGAATGATGAGAATTATGGGGATAATAACGACTCCTAGTATCATAATGTCTACCATATACTTTGCTTAGTGCTTAGCACATTAGTATGAACTAGTACTAATATCATACTTACATCAACCTTATAAAAAGATGGTAATAGCCATACTTTATATGTAATACATCAGTACCAGAGAGACAAACTATCGTGATGCTAGTTTGTCTAGGGTCCACCTGATCATAAGTCTGACTGCTATCATTGAGTATAAATCACACACAGGGCACATCATGAGTGACTTGATTTATCTAGACATCTCTGACAGCAGCTGGACTTTCTTTTACGTTAATATGTTTTCCCAACTAGATCCCTTCTTCGTGAATCATTCGAGCAGACTATTCACCCTCCTTTAAAGCAGACCCATTGTACAACGAAGAGACTTTGAAACACAAGCAGTGAAAAAAAGTTCAGGTCAGATTCATCCCTGAATCTCATCCTTTCTGAGCTGGGATTTTCAGCTTTCCCAGGGATTTCACCAGCTCCCCTATCTTTTTCCAAAAAAGTCCATCTTTGCTTAAACTTAGCCAGAGTAGCCTTCTATTGTTTGCACATATGTCACAGAAGATATAAGATAAAAAATGGCTAAAAAATAATAATAGCTTACATTTTTGAGTGGTTACTTTGTGCCAATTACTTTGCTGAGCTCTTCAGAAAAATTAACTTCTACAGCAACCCAGTGAGGTGGGTATAATATTTCCCTGATCTTACATGGGTGGAATCTAAGGTGGGATAGGTAAGTATCTTGCCTATCTCACATAACTCGTAATTGGTGGAAGCAGAGTTTGAATGCAGGAGACTCATGTTGTTTGAAGACACTCTGTAACTGTCTGCCCCAAAAGCAAAACCAAGAAAGAGGAACTAACAGCAATTCTACCACTATTACTGATGATAATAATATGAACAAAAGAAAAAGAGAATAAATCTCCATGGTGAAGATAGAGAGCAACAGATAAATTGGGTGGCCCCGATTCTAAATTTCAAAGTCTCTATGGGAAATTTTCAACTGACCACAGGTTTGGTGATGAGAGTAAGGAAGTTGTGGAATAAAAGATAAAGAGATACTCTGGATATGGTAAAGATATTTTTGATTGGAGCTCATCTATGCATAGAAAAAGGCCTGGAAAAAGGTAAATAGATAGAGATCAACTGATTCTGCCAAAAAGGGAGAGAGAAAACTGAAGGAACTCTGGAGGAGGCAAAAGTGGGGAGATCAGTCCTAAAAAGGAAGCATAAGGCTTGCCTGTAGATTAGGAGGAAGCAAGACACAGGTAGGTAAAGATAAGGATTGTTTAGAGGCTGCTAAGATGATGAGAAGGCAGACTCTAAGAAAGGTGGCATGCGCTTCATAAAGTTTTACAAGGTGGCCTCAATCTAGTCAGTAAAAGAAGAGGCAAGGTCATGTGCTAAAGATGAAAAGATTCGAGTTTGACTAGAAAGGGCAGGTTTGGGGCAGATAGCCAGGTAATGAAATGAGGAGTGGGTGTAAAGCAAATAAAAGTTTCTAAGTAGCACAGAAAGCAGTAACATGATGTTTCTTTGTCCAAGATGTAGTTTATATCTGGGATGGAGATAAAGAGAGATTTGGGGAGGTCAGGAATGGGGATCATTGAGGCAGTCCTGACAAAATGGCAAACAAGCCAAGGATTAGAGAGTGCTGCAGAGACAGGCACTCCTGGAATTCCGACAGAGGGAGAGAATTAACACAGGTGCCACTGCTGTGTGCTCCCAAAGCATTCTGATTTTCCCTCATTATTACTTTGCTCACACAGCATTGTGATTACTTATTTAGGATATTCTCCCACTTGGCTGTAGTTGTCATGAGAGCAGGAATTTGAACTCTCTGGCTAATTACTGTATTCTCAGCATGTAGTACAACACCTGGCAGAGAATAAGTGATGGGTAAATAGTTTTGTTTTGTTTTCCATTTTTCCCCCATGAACCCATAAGTAGACTCCTACTGGATTGCAGAACAAAGGTCCTTTAGAAGCCTTATAACATCTTCATAATGCAACATTCAAATAACTAGAAGGCTTCACTTATCAGAATTTGCCTTTCAGAAATACCTGAGTCCATAGAAGTCACCTAGGGATCTTGTTGAAATATCAATTGTGATTCAGTTCCAGGGTAAGGCCTACGTGTCTGCATTTTTTATAAGCTCCCAAGTAATGTTGATGCCACTTGGTGCATAATCCATGAAGTATCAAAGGCTTAGTCACTGGATTCTCCACCTTTGTCAAGTATAACCAAATACCCACAAGACCTGAACTGACTACCTTAGAGGCCTTCTGGCATTTATGTTTTTGTAGTTTCTGTGGCTCCTCTCTTGTCAGCTTTTTATGAGCAAGTGTATTTTACTATAGTAGTTCTTGTATATTCTGGGTCTGGCTTGCCTACCTGGCTTCAACTAGTGTCTTTGTTCTAATCTTTCAGACTACCATACATTTCTTGAACCATTATTCTGGCTTGACTACTTATTTCCAGGTCCTTATCCTTGCTTATTGTGTGCATTTACTATGTGTGCTGCTGCTTGTATGCCTGGCAGTGACTACTTTGCAACAAATATTCTTCAAATGAATGAAGAAAGCTGGACAATTTAACACAATATGAACAATTTAACAAAACACATCATGCTGGGGTATGGCAGCACCAGGAGAGTAAGCTAATCAGGCTGGGTCGGCGGGGGAGATTGATTGCAGCATGTGGCATACCTGGCATGTGGCATACCTGGACAATGGAAAGAAAAGTCAGAAATAAGTCAAGAGACTGAGGCCAGAATATTACAGAAGAAATGACAAAGAAAACAGACATGTGGATGCCAAGATGGCAATAAATTAAAACAAGGAAACCTGGCCTTCTGGGTCAGAGGAGATAAAGCCCATAGCCATGTAGTTTGAGATGGTAGCACCTTTGTCTTTATGACACAAATAGAGTGAGCCTGAGCCTAGAGGACAGATCACTTGTCTTTAGTTATACTTATTCCTATAATCAAGGTAGATGGAAATTATCATCAGAGGAACTGTAGCTTCATCTAGTATTTTAAGTGCGTAATAGGAGTCCATTCATTAAACATTATTTGTTGAACATCTACTGTGTGCCAGGCCCCATGTGTACCTAGAGAAAAAAGGAAGGCGTGATCTTTTCCTTAAAGAAGTTCAAAGTTTAAGGAGGGGCTCAGACATATGCACAGAGTTATGTGTTTTACCAGAGATATACCCATGGGTCTAAAAGAGAAGAAGGAAGGACTTTCCTCCCACTGGAGACATGAGAGGAAGGTTTGCAGGGCAATTGACACTTGCGTGAGTCTTGAAAGAACACACATTCAATAGAGAAAAACTATCTCAAATATAGGAAAAAATATGACCCTAAATACATTGTTTTGAGGGAACAAGATACAATTGGTAGACTGCAGTTAATTTATTAATAGCAGCGCTGAAACAGTGGTTAGCAGAAAGTGTCAGGAAGTGCAATTAAGAAAGTAAGGGGGAGATGTTGGCCGGGCGCGGTGGCTCATGCCTGTAATCCTAGCACTCTGGGAGGCCGAGGCGGGTGGATCGCTCAAGGTCAGGCGTTCGAGACCAGCCTGAGCAAGAGCGAGACTCCGTCTCTACTAAAAAAATAGAAAGAAATTATCTGGCCAACTAAAATATATATATAGAAAAAATTAGCCGGGCATGGTGGCGCATGCCTGTAGTCCCAGCTACTCGGGAGGCTGAGGCAGAAGGATCGCTTAAGCCCAGGAGTTTGAGGTTGCTGTGAGCTAGGCTGACGCCACGGCACTCTAGCCCGGGCAACAGAGTGAGACTCTGTCTCAAAAAAAAAAAAAAAAAAGCTAAAAAGAAAAAAAAAAAAAAGAAAGTAAGGGGGAGAGATGCTTAAAGCCCTTGCCATGATACGAAATTTGGATTTTTGTGCTATATAAAGGGCTTTCATTCTAACAAAGTTATTAACTAGAGATTTTGCCACTCCAAATGTCACTCTAATACTAATTACTTCCTTTTGTGCAATACACATCTTTGAGATTGTGGTCTGATTTCTATTGGGGGAACAGAAGAGAAAGGCCCACTGCCAGAGCTAAAGCCCTTCTCTTTATCAATCCTGGTTTCCTAGTTGTAGAAATAGTGTTGGATCTGGAAAAGATGTTATGAAAGGAGAGGATAGAGGAATTAGAAATTTGTACTCAAGGAAAGATGTAAACATAAACCTTCTTACTTAATGGTGCAAACCCAGAAAAAGGTAGACTTCTCTAGATTGAAAAAAATAAAAGCAGGATTACATTATGGAAATTGTAAAAAGGAAAATGTGGGCTTATAAAAAACTTTTTTATTATTAATTAGAGCTCACTAATAAAATAGGTTGTGAAGTAATGACTTGGCCATCATTGGAAGTTTTTAAATATAGGCTGCAGTATGTTTACATGATCTGGTGACCCTGGAAAGTGGCCTAAACAACTGCTAATTATTTCAGCAAGTCAGATTGTCTGATTTTCTATTTCTTTTGTGGTTTTCTACGTTTGTACTGGGCACACGTTACATGCTCAATAAATACTGAGCAATCAATTGCTAATTGCTAAAGATAACATTAACTTTGACCTAATCCTTTAACAAACTGTCTTCAGGACTCAGTCATTATGTGGAATACATTTATAAACCAAATTACACTGCTTAAACACTGCTGCTACTTAGCAGCTGAGATCACAAAGGGAAAAGTGTAAAAAGGAGAAGTCCCTAAATTATAGATCAGATAATGTGGCCCTCTTAAAGGCCCATTTCTTAATGTTAAGGACAGTTTGATCTTCACTCCTCAGAGTCAATTATATTAAAAGATTCTGTATTAGTTTCCCATTGCTTTTCTATTATTATTGTTTTTCATTTTTTTATTTTTTCATTTTTTTAATTTTTTTATTTCAAGATATTATGGGGGTACAAACATCCCATTGCTGCTGTAACAAATTACCACAAACGTAGTGGCTTAAAGGTAACCTAAATATATTCTCTTACAGTTCTGGATCCCAATTTCTCTGAGTTGTCAACAGGACTTAGCTCCTTCTTGAGGCTCTAAGAGAGAAGCCACTTCCTAGTCTTTTCCAGCTTTTAGAGCTGCATTCCTGGGCTCATGGCCCCATCCTCTATCTCTGTGATCCTGAACCCCTGGTCGTGGAAAAATTGTCTTCCCTGAAACCGGTCCCTGGTGGCAAAAAGGTTGGGGCCCTCTGCCAGTATCTCAAATTTCTCTCTGTTTCAGTCCTCACCTTGCATTCTGCATTTTATATGCAAATCTTCCTTTGCCTGCCTCTTATGAGGACACCTATGATTGCCTTTATGACTCACCTGGATAATCCGGGATGATCTCCCCATCTCAACAGTCTTAATTTAACCACATCTACCATGCCTCTTTTTGCCATATAGAGTAACAGGCACAGGTTCCAGTGATTAGTAGGTGGATATTTTGAGGGGTTATTATTCAGCCTAATACATATTTTAAACCCACCTCCACTCAATCAGTCTACAATGTGAAAGTTGTCTTCAACAGAATCTTTTAAAAAATCTTACTGACCCACTTTATCTTATTTTTTAAAAATCATTTTCAACTCAAATGTGATAAGTTCCTTGTAGCTTTATCAATCTATCAATATTTAAAAGGATAATTAAGTAAAAGTACTCAAACAAATGAAAAGCTATAAAATCTGTTATTATCTAATAATGTTGAAAAACTCATCTCTTGTTGATAAAAATATTTGAAAAAATGTTTGTATTTTAATGACATCAATTTAGAGAACTAGATCTTTAATTATTAGGATACACATTATACAGAATTGCTCAGTTGTGAATGCTATCGTTTAGTCCAGAATTGCCACTACACAACCAGCTTATTCCAGAGAAATTCCCTAGATGAACACTGCAGTGACTTAATTAGGTCAGGACCAAAAAAAAAAAAAATGTGTAGCCAAGATTTTTTTCCATGTGTTGCATTTTTGAGTGTCTCAGATAAGTGACTGACACAAGGTCACTCTAGTCCCATAGTTTTAGCTTTATCTGGCCATCTTCCCATTCTCTCTGTATCTGCCGTAGGCCATCTAAATGAATAAAAAAAGATTTTCCTCTACATTATGATTTTTCTAGGAAATGTTTTTCAAGTTTGGCCATGAATCAGAATTATCCAAGAAATATATAAAAAAAATTTTTAATTCAAAATATTAATTAAAGGGGTACAAGTGGTTTTGTTACATGGATACTTTGTATAATGCTCAAGTCAGGGCTTTGATGTGCCCATCACCAGAATAGGGTTCATTGTACCCAATAGGTAAGTATTTATCCCACACCCTAGTCCCACCCTTGCCCTTTCTTGGTTTCTCATGACCTTTATATCTCTTTATACCTGTGTGTATCCATCATTTAGCTCCCACTTATTAGTGAGAACATTTGGCATTTGATTTTCCATTCCTGAAATACTTCACTTAGGATAATGGTCTCCAGTTCCATCCAGGTTGCTGCAAACAACATTATTTCATTCATTTTGATAGCTTAGTAGTACTCTATAGTGTATATACACCACATTTTCTTTATCCATTCATGAGTTGAAGGGCACTTAGGTTGACTCCACATCCTTGTAATGGTGAATTTTGCTGTGATAAACAATTGAGTACAGATGTCTTTTTGATAAAATGACTTCCTTTCCTTTGAGTAGATACTTAGCAGCGGGATGGCTGGATCGAATGGTAGGTCTTATCTTCTAGCTCCAAGATTCTTTTTTCTGATAAGTCTAGCCTTTTATTGAGGCTTTCTGCTATATTTTGTAATTCCCTAAATGACTCTAATTCTTTAAGTTTTGTTATATCATTTCTTATGTTGTCTCTTTAGTGAGTTTTACATTTTTTTCATTCATTTCCTGAAACATTTTTTTTTCTTCTTTGTGTTGGTTTTCAATTTTCTATTCAATTCCATTCAACCTTTTGCCATCCATATTCTGAATTCTATTTCTGACATTTTGACAATTTCCTTTCAGTTGTGGTCCATTACTGTGAATTTATTGTTATCCTTTAGGTGTGTTGAACTAGCTTGGTTTTTCATGTTGCCAGAATTTTTTGCTGGTTTCTTCTCATCTGAAATCTCTTTTCTCTGCTCAGGGCTAATAGGTTTGTAGTGCACCTTTTGTCCTTTGCTGGGAACTCTCCTACTTAGTAAGGAGGAGAGATCCCTACATAACGCTTTTGTGTCCTAATCTGGATTGACCCAGGGAGAGAGGGGTGGGTGCACTGAGAGCCTGTAACACAGCTGTTCTCCTGTGTGGTCTCGTTCTTCTGTGGTTGTCACAGTCCAAGCAAATTCTGGGGGATATTCATTTCGGTTGTTGTATTGGTCCCCAGGCTGCTGTTGGAAGCTCAGAAAAGGGGCTGCACAATTCCCTCTCCATGAAGGTTGGGTATCATGACCTTGGCCTCCACCTGGGTGGATCATGGGACTTTGTTGGGTGATTGGGTATGTCACAGGACTACAGTCAGTGGCGAAACAGGTTGTGGGACCTTGGCAGGCGCCTGGGTGCATTGCAGGACCTTGGCCAGTGTCTGGGCAGGTCACTGGACTGTGTCAGTGCTGGGGAAATATTCCTCTGGAGTGATGGGTTGGTCCCTAGCCTGCTGTTGGAAGCAGGGGCAGGAGGGTTGGTGAGTCCCTCTCCACTGAGGCAGGCATTGTGGGAGATTGTTCTGCCCAGGTCTCCCCTTGGTGGTGGCAGTGGCTGGTGAGGCTATCTGGGCAGTGGCCATAGGTGTAAGGGCTACAGTGTTCACTCCATCCAGGTCTAGGTGTAATGGTGTCACACGAGGCAGGGGCAGGAGGGGGTGGCTTGTGGCTGGCTGGTCTGTGGTGGAGAGCTGGGCTGCAGGCGTGACACCATGCATTGCCGTGGAGGCATGGCCTGCCAGCCGGCCCACAAGACCAAGGGCCATGGACTGTTGCAGGGCATGTGGGTCTGTGAGGGTTATGGCCTACCCTTCGCAGGCTGTGCTGGGGGGAGGGGTGGTGGCCCACCACGTGGGGTTTGTTTCCATGGGGGCTTGGACCCTGCTTGGAGTGGGTGGGCAGGGATGGGGGAGTGGGGGTGGAAGCCTGTTCCTCTGGTGGGCACACAGGACTGTGGGTGCATGGCCTGCTGGTTGGCTCATGAATCTGTAGAGGTATGGGCCACTGCTAGGCCGTGCACAGGGCTGAGGGCTTGTTCCACTGGTTAGTGTGTAAGGCTGCAGGGGTGGGGCTGCTGGTTGGCTGCGGCTCTCTCCTCACACAGGTCCTACTGAGGCTGCTACCATGGGACCTCTTGAGCTCTGCTCAAGTTCTGGGGGACTAGGGGCCAAAGGGCAGTGGCGCTTGGCTTCCAGTCACAGGTGCAGGAGTGTTTGCTCTCCCTGCTTGACTTGGCAAGGGGTGATGTTGAGGCAGCTGAAGCGAAGCTGATGTTTGTGTAGGCCAGGAGCTCCAACCCCAGAGCTCAGAGTGGCTTTGCTGCAGCAACACGGAACCCAGGCCAGTGGGTCCCTGCTGAGCCTGCTTTCCATTGCAAGTCTACCATACAGTATCCAAGCAGTTCCCTGGTCAGCACAGAGTCCGGCAGTGGTGGTGAGGGCCCCCTCACAGCTCGAGTCACAGTGTCCACGTGGGTGGTGGAGCCCTGGGGCTTGCTCCTCTCCTTTATCCCCGCCCCACTTATGGGCGCCTCCCCTGGGGTACCTTCCAGTCTTAGAGAGTAGAACTCCTCGCTAAGTGTCTCCTGTCTCTTTTCTGATGATTCACAATGCTCTCTTCAGGAGGGTCCATCTGTAGGTGTGCATCTACTTGCAGTTTTTGATCCCCTCCTAGAGAGTGGCATGTGTGGCCTGCTTCTATTCCACCATTCTGGTCCTTCCCAGAAATATTTTTATGAATACTTTTTTTTTTTTTTTTTGTGAATAGATTTCCAGGCCTCATCTTAGATGTGCTGTCATTAGGAGTAAGGCCCTGGCACTTTTATTTCTTAAAATAGTTCTTGTGATACCCTGATTTATCAGAGTAATGGACTGGTGTTTGGTCTAGGTCTTATCTGAAAAACAGTCCTTTTCCCAGACTTGCAAACATTGTATAACTATGCTCTATAATATTCTGGAAGTTATAGGGTTTTCGAAAGTATTTTACAGGGGGTTTCCCTGGCTCATTTTAATACATTTAGGTTTCTCTAGTGCATTGTTAAAAATTCTATGTGCTCAAATTTTGAAACTTTAGCTTATTGTTATTATTTAATTCCTAAGAATTCCTGAAAGTGCTATCCATCTCCATAATGTCCCACAAAACTTACCCTCCATAACTACCTCCTTGAAAATATCTGTATCTAACTCTTGTGAGCCTGTGTAAAAATGTCCTTAGATTCCTATGTTCCTTACTTATAGGCTGCATTTTAACTCTAGTTGCCAATTATTCTTTAATTGTATTTAGTTAGTTTATATTAGATTTTCTTTGATATTTTTATAGGATGAAATTAATGGATGTAAAAATATATAAGCGGAGATACAAAGTCCCTCTCTGATCTTAAAAATTTCATTTCATATTTGAACATTGCTAAGTCTTAGAGTAGTTCAGTTGTTTATAGTATAGTTGCTCTTTGACTTATGATGGGGTCATGTCCCAATAAACCCATAAGTTTGAAATTATCATAATTCAAAAATACATTTAATAGACCTAACTATTGAACATCATAGTTTAGCCTAGTCTACTCTAAACATATCTAATGCACGTTATTGAATACTGTACTGAAACTGAAAAACAAAATGTTTTAGAACCATCATAAAGTAGATAAATCATAAATCAAACCATTGTAAGTTGGGACCATCTGTAGATCTGTTATGAACTGCATATCTCTACATATTAAACTACTATCACATATCCCTTTAGTTTCTACTTACTCAAACTGAATCTCTGCATTGTAATTGTCTTGCCTCTTCCTATAATCTTTCTTCACAATTCAATTTTATCCTGGCTTATACATTTGAGCTTTTTAAATCTCAGCCCACCTGCTGTCAATGAAAAATTTTTTAATCTCAAAGAATCTGAGGTCGAACCTTGCTAGAGCTTAGATGCAGGATAATCACCTTCATGACGGGTACAAATATCACTGCACATCTTGACAGACATCTCAGAGAAATCTACTTTCTGTACTGCTCTCATCTGAAGGTTACTTCTGCATATTGGTTTACAGCATATATGTTTTGAAGGAAGTTGTAGTGTTTATTCAGAAATGACTCTTCCATATAATCATCATATGGCATTTTCTTAGATTGAATGTTTGGAGGTTTTGCACCCATCTCATTTTTTTTCTTTTCAAGATAAAATTAAGGACAATAACAAACAAACAAAAAGAAAACATGGTCAACTTTGCATGCCTTGTTTAAGGGATGCAAGGGATGATGGGAGCCATTGGGGTTATAAATTGTAAGCAAAGCTAGAGGAGCCAGGGGGAATTGCTGTTCAGAAACAAACAGGAATTGGGTACGGTCAAGAGCAAAATGTTTAGAAGAGTTTCATTTGCATACTCTAATTCTCAACACCCCAAACTTTATGGTATTATAGCCTTTTTCCATGGAGTTACTATTTAGTTAGTAGACTCTTCCAATTGTACCTAACACTAAAAGCATGTCAAAACACCCCATTCACCGTGGTGTAACTGTGCAGATCACCACAGCCATTTCATCCTACTACTCTACCTGACTTTAATTTCCATGTCCTTAAAAACATCGAGAAAAGTAGAATAGATTATCTTTTTTGATAGCTGTTTTAATCTCATAATGTCAGAAGAAATATACAACACAATTATCACACAGGTTACCAAAGCCCTCAAAGCTTCTGAATGTACACTAATTAAATAACAGCATTGACTGAGGCATTGACTATATGGAACAATTTAGTAAATGCTCAGAAAAGCTACAGCAAAATCAAAGAGCCTTGTTTGCCCTCTATGAGCTGACAATCTAGTCAGAGGCTAAATTAAACTCATCCCTATAACTTATATGAACAACCAAATTCCACACATGTCAGAATCATCCTCCACTAAAGCAACTACAGTATAAACGTGCCTGACAGCATCCACAATTTTAGGACCAAATAAATCTAAAAAAGCATTATTTAATTGAGAACCAAGGTTAAGTCTTTTCCCTAGCCACAAATCTAGTCCAGAAAAGGACTAAGTCTTAGAGGCCATGCCCTCTGGGGAATAGTATAATGTGCTGATTAAATATGTCAACTTTTATATTGGAAAGACATAGGATCAAATTCTAGTTCTCCTACCTAACATGTGGCCTTTGATAATTTAATTAATTCTTTAAAAGTTAGTTTTGTCTCCTGTAAAGCAGACTAATAATGCAATCACTTGATACAAATTTTGTAGAATTTAAGTGAAATGATGCCTGTAGCATAGAACCCTTGGCTAAGTCTTGGCACATCATTATCATTAAATAGATGTTAAGTACCACCATGGCCTAGTAAGTAACTTTCTTACTTTCAAGTTAAAGCTCTTTCCACTTAGCTACAAATACTCTTTTTGGGCTTGAATTTTTCCAAGCAAAAGCAATAAATAAATGAAAGAAAGAACTGCACCTCTCCTACTGACCTCCACATTTTATATACTAAATTGACTTTATAATTGATACTCATTGCTTCAACTGCTACATCTCAGGGTCTACCTAAATATTATCATAGATTCAGTCAATAATTCTACTTATGATGTGTAAGTAGGGAAAACTTTGGTTAGGTGTAAAATAAGGAACCACATATGTAGAAATCTTTAATATTGATCCAGATAACTTTTTTCCTTTACTCAATATTTCTTGATCTGAACATGTTTTGACACTTTTATTCATGGATTTCAGTATCCATCAATTACATATCTCACCAAGATCAGTGACTTTCTTATATGAAATTGAATATCAGCTATAGAAAAGAGAATTCTAACAAATGAGTACTGTTTGATGTTCCTAACTGCTTAATTCCAGGCTACAGCAAATCTGAACTGGTTTCTGTTAAGTCTGGAGCCAAGAGGGAGACACACAAAGCCTCATGTGTAGAAAAATGCTGTTTATTTTGAACATCTGGGTGCAGATGGGTGAAGACTGAAAAAGGCATCCACAAGAGAAAAGGGGAGAGCCTTGGATTTTATAGAGGATTTTTCTGGGAGGAGTAAATACTTTTCAAACAACCGGGAGGGTGAAGGAAAGTACGTTCCCCTCTTGCATTCTATGCTTTTATCTCCCTAGGGAACAGCCAGGAGGGATAAGCTTAGTCCTTATCAGGAGGAATAAAGAAAGTAAGTTCCCCTTTTGCATTTCATTCCTTATCTCCCTAGGGGTCTGGCAAAGGCTATGTGCCTAATACACCCCTAGGAAGGGAAGAGGGGTGGGTTTTATAGGATGTTTGGATAGAAGTTTGGGGAAGGTGAATTCTTTAAGCTTAACAGTTTCTCTGCTCCACAAGAATACTTTTTGATGTAAAAGTCACACTTAAGAGTGCATAGAATGGCTAATTAGAGCTAATTAATACATGCATTACCTCACATACTTATCACTTTTGTGGTGAGAACACTTAAAATCTACTCTCTTAGCAATTTTCAAGAACACAATGCATTGCTCTCAACTATAGTCACCATGTCAAACAACAGATCTCTTGAACTTATTCCTTTTATCTAACTGAAATTTTGTATGATCCATTTTGACTAATTTTTATGTAAGCTGTGTTAAAAGGGTCAAGGTTCATTTTTTCCA
>JAQIFY010002586.1:0-13204 GCA_028533085.1 Varecia variegata | reverse complement strand
GCACAGTTTTATTTTTCAGATGAACACTGACACTTGTCCACTCAAGTGAATGTGTGTTTCTCCCTGACCTGACTCACGTGGTGGGACGCTGGTTCATGTGCCAGTTTGAAGAATTCAACAGGAACAACACAGCAAGAGCTTGGGGGCCTCGTCTCCCTCTGGAAAAGCTGAGTTACAGTTTGGTGAGGAGGTCACTCATTGCCCTCTCTTTCTCTTTCATTGTCTACCTTTCTACTTTCTAAGCAAAGCAAAACAAAACAAACCCCAAACACTCTCCTTTTATATTTCTGGATTGACTGATGTGTTGCTGGTGTCCCTGGATGGTACTATCTTCAGGGATAGGAACCTCCCTTAGATTGGGGACCTGGGGAGGCAGGACTGAGGCTCCTTCTTCAGGCTGGTAGCTCTCTCGGGGCAGGACCAGGTCTTCCTGTCTGGCAAGGAGCTCCCCCATGGCAGGGGCTGGGTCTTTCCCATCAGACCCGTGTGTCTGGCAAGGAAAGTCCGCGTCTCTCCCATCAGACGGGAAGCTCCCTGAAGGCAGAGTCTGTCTGTCCTTTCAGACTGGGAGCTTCCCGGAACAGGGGCTGCGTCTCCCTCATTGGACTGGCAGCTCCCTGGGGGACAGGGGCTGTGTCTCCCCCATCAGACAGTGGGCTCCCTGGGGTTGGGAGCTGTGTCTCCCCTATTAGATTGGAGTCTCTGGCAAGGCAAAGCTGTCTGGTTCCTCCTCGGTGAAGCGGGGCCCGTTGGTGGTGGTGGGGACAGATTGCCATTGTCCTTTCATCAGGATATGAAAAGCAGAGATGTTCATTTCCAAAGCCAACTCCTTTCTGGGTGAGGGAAGCTGTGAGCCATTTAACTGTTTTAAGAAGCAGCATTTTTTAGCCTTTGGGTCTTTTTTTGGATCAGGAAGCAGAGGAGAAAACAAACAGAAGTTCACGGTATCCTTTGGTGACCAGGGGCTATGAATGGGCCTTGGAGGCCGCCTGCTGGGCAGGGCACTCTGGCTCTGCACCAGCGCAAGTGCGCGGGGGATGCAGTTCAGCACTTTCCTGCGCACAGAGGAGAGAGATTAGGACCTGGTCCCTCTGATGAATAGAAAATGGCTATCTTTACAGGGTCTCTGCCTGGCAATGATGGGGGTCCAGGGGCTGTCCACCGAGAGAGCTGGAACTGCTCCATGAGCCTGGCCGGCTGGGGGATGTCACACCACAGCCTTTCCCTTTCCTCCTTCTTGTTTAAACCTGCGTGTTCTGCTCCTGTGGCCTCGGGCTCCACTTTGTCCTGCATCAAAGCCCCTGCACACTCACCACCCCTGAGGGCAGTGGGTAGGACGTGTCTTCCCATTTTGCAGATGAAGAAACTGACAGCCAGGGAGGTTCAATAACTTGTCCCGTGGTCTACACAGCTAGGAAGTGACAGAGCTGGCATCAGAACGCAGGTCTTCCTGATCCAAAGCCCACACCCATTCCTCTACGTCACGCCACCTCCAAGTACCATTTTGCCAAGTGGATAGCCGGCACCAAACCATAGAATCCTTTGATATTTGTGATATTTAAGGAGGCGGAATGGTATAGTGAAAAGGGCGCCATGCCAGGGATCAGAAGATTTTACCTACTGGCTGATGATTTTAGGTGAGTCACTTAGGTTCAAAGAACCAAGCCTACCTGGTGTTGTATACAGTGGTGGTTAAGAGCCCTCTAGGCTGGAGGGCAAATCCCAGCTCTGTTACCTTCTAGCCCTGTGACCTTGGGCAGATTATGTACCCTTTCTGAACCTCAGTTTTTCTTATCTGTAAATTAGGATAATTCTAAAACCTATATCCTAGGATCTTTATGAAGATTTTAGCATCATGCTTTGTCCAGAGTAAGCCCTCAACATTTGCGGAGCTGCTGTATAGTAGGTCTTCTTATTAAGATCCTAGCCTAGGCATCAGCTGGGGTCCCCCAGGCCCTCAAAATCTAGATGAGGCATGTCCCTGTGTCATTCCCACGCCCTCCTCAAGGTTTCTAAGAGTGGACAGTGGTGTGAGGGTCCTCTGAACTGGGTCGATGGCTCGGTCTGAGGCTGCCTTGACACCAGGGACTCTCACTGTCACCTCGCCCTTCATCACTCTGGGGCCTCACCCCATCTTGCCTTCCTGTCCCCTCCTGAGAATAAATCAGACGATTGCTACCCCCTGGCACCGTCCCAGTGGTGCCCCTCTGTAGTTGCCCAGCCTTAGTGCCCTAGACCCTCAGAGTCCAGGTCCCCCAAGCAATGTATCAAAGGCTTTTCTTCCCCCCAGAGACAGTTCCCTCCCTAAGAGGAATTCTGGTGCCGGCAGTTAAGATAATGGATTTTTCCACTCAACTATGTGATGCAAAGCATCAATTGAAACCCCCGTGTAGGAGCTTAGAGTCAGGAGGGACCTAAAAGTCAGCTGAATCCTTTGTGCTTTGGCTTTGAGAGTGTGTCTATAATCAATTAAATGACCATTCCGAGGAGCAGGGCTTCCTCCAGCCTGGGTGCAGACATGACTGTGGTCCCCCTCTGCAAGATGGGACAACAAAAGAGGGTTTTTGTTGTTCATTTTTGGGAGGGCTAGGGAACAGCTAAAACAATGAAATTGCTCTGTCCCTCCTTCAGAGGCAGCCCCTCCATCTTGCACCCAGCCTCAGTTGGGGGAAGAAAACTGCTTTTCCTCCACCCTGGAAGTCCGACCAGGCTACCCCTCATCTCCAGCGGGTCCTCTGCAGGCTGCGGTATAAAATCTCCCCTGTGAACACTCCAGGAAGCCTGACGTTAGGTTGGAATACAATTGCAGCTGGAGGGACAATAAATAAGCCAATTTATTTTATCTCACCTGCTTGGAGTTGGGGGTCTTTTTTGAATTGAAACAAGCAAATTTATGCAAATGACATGCAAATTAGAGCCTTCCTGGACTAATAGAATGGAAATTGAAGCTCTGGGTAGTGCCCAGGGCCGGGCACGGGTGTGTTGTGAATCTCAGTGTGCTGTGGAGGGTGGGTGCATGGAGTCACCGGGGATGGTGTGTGTCCTGAGATCCAGGGTGTCGGGGGGGCTGTCAGGTCATCTGGAGTGTCCCTCTGGAGGTCTCAGGTGGGCAAGGATCTCAGGTCTTGCATTTTGAGGGGTGCTATCTCATGGTCACCCACAACCCTTCTTCCCCTACTCCTTGCCCTTTGTACCTACCAGGGACCTTGCTTGGTTTAGTTTCAAACATATTGGGGGAGGGAACCCCACCCCCCTATTCCCTCCTTGGTCACAAAGGGCACAGTTCTGTTCTTTCCACTCCCCACGGACATTCAGCATCTTTCCTGGGACCTGCCTTTCTTGAGTCCTTTAGGAAAGCCCCACTTGGTGTCTACCCTAAATCCTTCTAGCTGCAGCATAGTCTGTGTCATTGTGCTGTCATCCTAAACGGAGACAGATGAGCGCAGGGGTCCTTAACCGTGGCTGCACACTGGACTCACCCAGAGGGCCTTAGACACGCTGAGAGTCCGACTCGATTGCTCTGGGGCTCACACGGGCTTCAGGATGTTGAGAGCTTCCTGGTGACTCCAGCACGCAGCCTGTTTGAGAACTACCAGCCTAACAGGTCACGGGCTTTGTACACTTACTTTACAGGAGAGATTTAAGTCCCCTCGTCTTCCCCTTGCTCCTTGCAGTTATCAGGCCCCATTCATTGAGCACCTACTAAGTGCCGGGGGCCTTAGATATATCGTCTCCTGCAATCCTCTCCATAGCCCCGCAAGGGAAGTTCCAGCTCCATCTTTTCCACGAGGAAAGTGAGGCTCAGAGAAGTGAGGTTTCTTTCCCAAGATCACTCAGCAGGGAAGCAGCAGATGCAGGATTAGAACCAGGTCTGTCTGATTCCAGAGGCTTCCCACTCCTGCTGTTCCTCCCTCTGTCCTTCCTGGGTGTTTTGTCCAGCAGAGCTGGGAGAGGAAGGGGCCTCTGCAGGCCTTGGGTCCAGGCCCCGGCCTGGGTTTACTGCTCATCAGCTTTCTGACCTTGGGCCTAAACCTCCCTGAGCCTCAGCTTCTCCACACGCACCATGGGAGCAGCAACGCAGCCTAACGACGGTTGTCAGGATGAAATAAAAACGAGAAGGTGCTCTGCAAACCGTGCAGCGTGACACCCATGTTAATCCTGTTTATTATACTTCCCCCTCCGCTGGCGAGGGTGCCACTGTCCACCTCCCGAACCCCCCACCCCACCCTGACACACTGAGGGGTCTTGAAACTTGGATTCCTTTGGCCTCCCCCTCCGTGCCAGAGGATTCCACTTCATCCTCCACGCTCCACAGAACACAAGTGACGGCCTCCCTGGGAGAGCGGGCCAGTTAATTAGGTTAAATAATTTAAAGTAACTTTTAATTTTTAAATAATTCTAATTTGCATTTGTGCAATTTACTTTTCTTCTCTCCCCATCCTTCCTCCCCCATCCCGCACTGCCTTCCTTGTATTATTTGTTTGTTTAAAGTTGGTTTTTTTTTTTTTCTGGATAACCAATTTGCTCAAAATGGCAACTAGCCAGCTCGACTCAGAATAAGCACAGATTGTAAGGCGAAGGCAGGAGGCAAAATCTGCTGACTTGGAAACATCTGAAAGGCAACTTTGCCCAGCCCTGCAACCCCTTTGGGAAGGGAAGATAAAAAAAAATGCACATGCGGTTAACTTTGGATTTTCTGCAAGGGTGTTCACTCGGTGCTCTTGGTGGCAGCTGGGAAAACCCTCAGATGGCTGCATGGGCGCCCTGGGTAGACGAGGGCCCGGAGTCTGCGCACTGGGTTCAGGTACCGGCACCCACCGGTGCTCCCAGGGGCAGGGCCTCCAGCAAGTCGGACCCTCCCTCTGCTGCCCAGCAAGCAGGGACAGGAGAACCGACCTCCCGGCGTGAGGCTTCAGTGAGCGAACGTGTTGGAAGATCCGGCAGGGTCCGACCACAGTAAATGCTCCCCGAGTGGGGTCTGTGACCCGTGAGCAAAGGGAGTGAGGGCTTTCAGGGCAGAGAGAGACGGCTGGTGCCCTGCCAACGTCTTTGTCTTTCTTCCTTTCTTTCTTTTCAGGTCATAAGTGTTCATAAAATTTTATTTTAAAAAATTTATTTGGAAATCATTTCAGACTTACAGGACAGTTGCAAAAATAGTACCAATAATTTCTTTGTATCTTTTACCTTTCTCTGTCTCTGACTCTCTCTCTCTCTCTATATATAAATATATATACATACATACATATATAGATATATACACACACACATAAAATCTCCAGTGGTTCTCAACAGGAAGCAGTTTTGCCCCCCAGGGGACATTTGGCAATCTCTGGAACAATTTTGTTATCACAACTGCGTGGGCTGGGGGGTGGCGGGTGGCGGGTGGCGGGTGGGGGCTCGCTGCTCCCGCACGGTGGGTAGTGCTGCAGTGCTCAGGACGGCCCCCCACCCTGCCCCCACACAGAATTGTCCATGGTGGCCAGCTGAGAGTGTGTGTGTGTGTGTGTGTGTGTGTGCATACATGTATATCTGAGCAGCTTCATAGTTGCAGGCACGATGCCCCTTCACCCCGGAGTATTTCAGTGCATATTTTCTAAAAGCAAGGGCACTCTCTTACATACCCACGGCTCAGTTATCAGATCATGGCGTTGACGCCGACGCGGGGAGGCTAGGGTTGATGCTGGCGGGGGTCCGCAGGGAGCACATGGGCCGCATTGTTAAGGGACTCAGACGTGGAAGTGGACAGAAGCTTGGGCTCTGTTCTGTCAAGATCGAGCCCCATGACCTTGGACAATCTGTTGTCATTTTTCTCCTGCTCCACTGGCCCGCTCCTAGGGTTGTGGATGAGGGGAAGTGAGTAATAGGTGGGAGAGAAAATGCTTTGCAGGTGAGTTCACAAGATTGCTATGATGCCACCGGCCCTACCTGGAGCCTTCCTGCCTGAATGCGAGGAAAGAGGAAGGTATGAGGGCAGCCTCCCTCCCGGCTGGTGCTTGGTTATGAAGTTCCAGCTGTAACCAGTCTTGGGGATATTGACAGGGCTCCCACTGAACCACAGAGAGCAGGCGGGTGTGCCCCAGCACACAGTGAGCTCCATGTGCATGGAAGGCGGTGACAGGGACCTGGGAAGGCTTGCTCTTTCTGTCCTGCCATAGAGAGAGGGACAGGAGTGATGGAGCTGGTGCCACTGAAAACAGAGAAGCTGTTGGCCAGACGTGTTCCTAGATTCCAATTTCTCTCAAGAAATGCTTCGTTTTTCCCTGAAAAGTCCTTTGTAACCTCTACGTTGGAATTGTCCCAAGACAATATGTTTTAGGATTTGGAATTGGAAAGAAGAAACAAACATTTATTAACTGCTTTCTATGCATCATCACTCTCACATATTTCATCTTATTTCATTCTTCTTTGTACCTTGAGAGATAGTAATTAATACATTTGTTAGGAGAGGAAGTTGGGGCTCAGAGAGGTTAAGTCACTCACCTAAGGTCACACAGCTGGCAAGGGGCAGAGCTAAAACTAAAATGTAGATGGGACTTTAAAGCCAGTGCTGCCTCTGGTTTAAGGCTTGGCTCAGCCATCACCAGCTCTGTGACCCTGGGCAAGTTTCCTAACCTCTCTGAGCCCTAGTTTCCTCTTTTGTAGAAGCGAATAATCACGTCTGTCCTAGCTGCCAAGTAGGACAGAGAGAAAGTGCTGTATAAACTATCTATCAGCATTTTGTTCTTACCACGAGGGGAATTCGCCTTTGGGTTTGATGCCCCATCCACTGGGTGAGTGGGTGGAGGCTCGGCAAGGGTCACTGGCTTAGCAGGGTCAGGACCACTCAGTGACAGACACAGCCAGTGCTCTGGAGATGAAGACAGAGAGTACAGGTGGTCAGTACCTTTTCTCTAGGATGATCTCCCAGTGTGGGTAGCCGGCCTGTTCCCTGCCCCCAGCCTCTTTTCTGGAAGCTTTCTTCAGTGACCTCTGAGCCCTCAGAGAATGATGCCAGCTCCTTCCCCACAGAGGCCAGTTTTGATGGCTTGTGGCAGAGAAGGGATTCCTACAGCTCCTGGCCCCAGAGAGGGAGGGCTGCCGGGTGGTCTGGAGACAGAGCCGACAGAAGTCACACTGGCTGCTCCTGCTGTGAAAACTCTGGGCTCCAGGGCCACCTCCAGACCTCGGGGGCCGCTCACCGTGAATCACTTTCTCTGCTTCCCAGAGGGTCTGTGCTGTTAAATTCCTTCTCTTCCCTGTGACATCTCAAGCAGTGAAGAAGCCTGAAAATTATGGGGACTTGTCAGCCTGGGTCCGGAGCTCATGTAGCTCCATTTATTTCCATGTTCCCATATGCCCTGGCAGAGGCGAACCTGATGAAGGAAGTCTGGAGGGTTGCAGCCCCACCTGCCCCAGGTAGCTGCTGAGGTGGCCCTGATGCCTGGGCAGGACTCAGGCAGAGGTGACCTGGATGCCAACGGAGGTGCCATGGCCCAGAGAAGGGCAGGAGTTCTGCCTAGACCCTCTGGCCTCTTGATCCTGGCGTGAGCTCAGCCCTTTGAGCCCTGGCTGGCCCTGCCCTGCAATCCCTGGGGTTCCCCAGGACACTGAGCCTCTGAGACCCCTGCCTGGCTCTGTGTCTCATGACCTGGCCTGCCTGGTGCCTGCTGCCAGCCGGGCCCCCGCCCCTGACCTTTGCTCTCCTGGTGTCTTGGACTCCCACACTACCTCTCCCTCCTTGAGGTCACCTCCTCTGTCTCCTGAGCCTTTGACAGCATCTGGGGCACGAGTCCTGAGGCTCGGCTGACTCACCTCCCCAAGCCAGTGAGCGCGCCTCACCTGAGGGGATTTTTGTCTAAATCCAGACTGTCCTCTGACACTTATCTTTCTACTTTTCTGGCACTGCCAGAGCTTGGGATACAAGCCCAGAAAGGAAATGATTATATCCAAACACAGCCGTGTTGAAATTTCTAAAAGAAAAAAACCCACAAAAGCAAATGTGCTGTTTACTTTATGCAAAGTGTGCTTTGAAAGGAATGTTAAGGATCAGGTTAGACAGGAGGGAGATGAGCTCCTGATGGAACAGGGGTGTGGGCTGGCTGGGCAGCGCAGGAGGAGAGTGGGGTGCAGGGAGTGGGGGTTGTAAATGAGCTGCTGTCCCCAAACCCTAGAACTGTCTTTGCCTACAGATGGCCAAAGCCCCTTTTGGAGGACTCACTAAACATTCTCTCAACAAACGAGTATGTATCGGGTACCTCCCGCGTGCCAGGTGCTGTGTTGTGTGCTGGGCTTGCACAGAGGTGAGCAAAGCAGGCATGGTGCCCCCTCCCAGGAGTACAGTGTAGCGGAAGAAGCAAGGACCCATCAGACACTCGTGCCGGTGAATGCATGGTGACAGATGCTTGCAGATGGAGTAAGTGCCTGGAAGAGAAGGAAAAGAATATGGTTCTAGGAAAGTGTTGTAGAGCAAAGGGGCTTGACTCAGTTTGGGTGGGCTGGTGAGCAGTCAGGGAGACTCTTGAGGAAGGGACACCTGAGCTGGGACTGGGGGATGTGTAGGAGTTTGCCAGGCAAGGGGGGTGGGGCGTGGGGGTGGGAGTTACAGACAGAGGTCCTGAGCAGGTGGAAACATGGTGCCTTGGGAGGACTGCTAGAAAGCCAGCGAGGCAGGGGTGAGAGTAAGAGGAGAGCAGTGCTAAGCGGGCTGGGATGGGGTGAGTAGATGAGAGGCACCCAGGGCAGGGTGTGCCTTTTGGTCTTTATACCTGTCCATCTGGGAGAATGTC
This sequence comes from Varecia variegata, assembly GCA_028533085.1. Taxonomy (NCBI): domain Eukaryota; kingdom Metazoa; phylum Chordata; class Mammalia; order Primates; family Lemuridae; genus Varecia; species Varecia variegata. Next base: position 4,439 of record JAQIFY010002586.1, on the reverse strand, counting down.
GAGCTGGGGGCTGGGCAGGTGGTGGTGGGAGGGTTTGGGGCTGTGGGGTAGAGTGGGGAGGAGGGAGCTGGCAGTGGCACAGTCAGATCTGTAATTTAAAGAGGTCACCCTGAGCACTTTGCAGTGAGTGGATGGAGGAGAGGAGGGTGAGGGTGGAAGCAGGGCATGGATTCCTGGGGCAGTCCTGGGCGACATGGTGGCACCTGGCCTGAGGTGGGAGCTGCGGAAGAGACAGGGGGATGGGTTCCAGCCCTGGAGAGTAGACACTAGCTGGAAAACTGTGCAGCTCAGCTTGAAATGCACACAGGCATCTTCAGTGTGGGATGTGTGGGGAGGAAAGCCACCTAGATTCCTTTCTCGTTTTCAGTTTCGTGGAGGTATAATTGATGCATATTAAACTGCACATTTGAAGTGTTACAATTTGATGAGCTTTGACATATGTATACACCCAGAAAAATGTCACCATGACCAAGATAGTGAATATATCCATTACCCTCAAAAGGTTCCTATGTTAATCCATCTGTCCCCCAAGCCCCACATTCAGGCACCCACTGGTCTGGCTTTTGTCATTATAGATTAGTATGCATTTTCTAGGAGTTTATATAAATGGAAGCATAGTTTATGAATATGTACTCATTTTTTTTGCTTGTCTTCTTTCATGCTGCATAATTATTTTGAGATTCATCCATATTAGACATGTAGACTCTTATCTGGACTTTGTTGCTCAATTTATCTCTTGTTTAAGTCTCTTAAGCCCTTGCAGCTCAAAGTGAAGTCCATGGAGCAGCAACGTGGGCATGACCTGAGAGCTTGTTAGACATGCAGAACCCCAGCTCCCCGCACCCCCTAGACCTCCTGACTCAAAATCTGCATTTTAACAAGATCCCCAGGTATGTGCATGCACACTGAAGTTTGAAAAGCCCTGTCCTCAGCACTCTGGACCTCACTTTCTTTTCTTTCCTTGTCTGTGGACTTTAGGTACAGGGAGTTGAGTTAATTACACTCAATTAACAGCTCATTGTCATGGTCAGCCTGTGTATGGCCTTTCTTTTGTTTCATGGCATCTGTTGTGTATTTTCTCCTTCCCCCATCCTCACTTCTGCAGGCATCCACTCTGATGTGTTTTGAAATATGTTCTAAAATATGCATGCACTGTATCATTGTAAAATATGTAGTGTCATTCTGTGTATGTGTTTTAAAATTGCATGCATTTTATTGTGCTACAAATCTCCTTCCATTTCCAACTTTTCTCACTCAACACCATGGTTTTTTAAAATTTTATAATTTTTTTTTTCAGGGATGGGGTCTCACTATGTTGCCCAGGCTGTACTTGAACTCCTGGGCTCAACCAATCCTCCCACCTCAGTCTCCCGAGTAGCTGGGACTATGGGTGCATGTCACCGCGGCCCACCTCAACATTCTTTTTGTGATCTACCTTATTGCTCTATGCACATCCAATATATGGCTTCTTGGCCGGGCACGGTGGCTCACACCTGTAATCCTAGCACTCTGGGAGGCCGAGACTGGTGGATTGCTCGAGGTCAGGAGTTCGAGACCAGCCTGAGCAAGAGCGAGACCCCGTCTCTACTAAAAATAGAAAGAAATTATCTGGCCAACTAAAACATATATAGAAAAAATTAGGCGGGCATGGTGGTGCATGCCTGTAGTCCCAGCTACTCGGGAGGCTGAGGCAGAAGGATCGCTTAAGCCCAGGAGTTTGAGGTTGCTGTGAGCTAGGCTGATGCCACGGCACTCACTCTAGCCCGGGCAACAGAGCAAGACTCTGTCTCAAAAAAAAAAATAATAATAAGTAAAATAAAATAAATAAAAAATAAACAATATATGGCTTCTTACTGATGCCCAGTTCTCCACAGTGTTTCTACAGCCTGTTACTCCTAGTAGGTGAGAGTCCCTAAGGACGTCCCCAGCTCCTGTCTACCACAAACAGCTTCATCCCTGTAGGCTGAACCTGAGTCTCCATCTTTGCAAAAGTAGTGTCTTGGACTAAATGACCCAGGTTGCCTGCAGCTCTAACTTCAGTCGCTTATTTTGTAAGAGGCAAGACCATGGAGGGTTGCAGGCCTCCAAACTGTCAGGCAGAAGATCTGAACAGTTATGTTTTCCTTTGAGTTAAGTTTGCGGCTGACATCGTGCATGGTCTCAAATCCTTTGGTAGCCAGAGTCCCTGAGACCTTCTCTTTTCCCCTGAGCTCTTGAAGTGCCTTAACTTCTGAAAAATTTTTTCCCTGTGAATAATACACCAGCTGCTCCAGGGAGCTGAGTGTTGCGCCAGTTCGCAGGTCTGTCTGAAATCCCGATTCTGCAGACTCCTCAGAAGGGAGTGACAGTTCCTACTCCCGTGTAATCATTTATAGATCAGGTAATGATTTCCCTCTTGGCTTAATGACAGTTCTATTCTAGGGAGAGCTGGTCAGCTTGTCACATACTGCTGACATTCCCTCTGGTGGGGCCCTGAGATCAAATGCCCGGACGCTGTGGCTCTATCCACCATTCCTGCTTACCCCTGGCACCTACAACTGGCGGGAAAAGTCACTTCCTTCAAAGGAAGCTCAGGACTCGTGAGTCAGGAGAGCAAGCTCGTGGCACGAGGCCTGCCAGACTGTGTTTGCCTTTGGTCCTAAGGCCATTGCAAGGCATGCCTGCCTCCCTCCCTATCCTACGTGCTGGTTATCCTTGGAGGGGCTGCCTTGCAGAGAGGACGCTGGGAATACGGGGTGGTGGGGGGCATTCTGCTGTGAGTGAAGGGGCCACCCAATGACTTCTCAGTGGAATTCAGCAACTTAACGAGACTCTACCACGTGCTGGTTTGGTGGGGCGTAGGGCACATGATCTGGCTGGTTGCCTAAGGGGACGCTCCTCTAGGAGAATTTCAATGGAACTCTTCCTCATGTGGGGACAAATGGGTCAGTGCTCGTGGAACTCAAAGGATTGGAGGTCAGTTCCTCTGGACGCTGTGAAGTGAGCTCTGCTCTCAATTACCGGGGCTGACTAGTGGAAGGAGGATGTAGTGCCCCTCCCCCAGCATCAGCCCTAAATAAGATTTTTTTTTTTTTTTTTTGAGACAGAGTCTCACTCTGTTGCCCAGGCTAGAGTGAGTGCCATGGCGTCAGCCTAGCTCACAGCAACCTCAAACTCCTGGGCTTAAGCGATCCTTCTGCCTCAGCCTCCCGAGTAGCTGGGACTACAGGCATGCACCACCATGCCGGCTAATTTTTTCTATATATATTTTAGTTGGCCAGATAATTTCTTTCTATTTTTAGTAGAGACGGGGTCTCGCTCTTGCTCAGGCTGGTCTCGAACTCCTGAGCTCAAACAATCCGCCCACCTCGGCCTCCCAGAGTGCTAGGATTACAGGCGTGAGCCACTGCGCCCGGCCCTAAATAAGATTTTAATTAAGAGAAATTGGTCTATGTCTTTGGTTCCCAAGGGTGGTCTGTGGACCTGTGCTAGACTCTAGCCAGGTTTTCAAGGATGAGATTAGGAAAATGAGAACAGTACGGTGAGTTCTTCATGAAGCTAAACATATTCACTATTAAAGACTATTTTTTGATTCTAAGATTGACATCCTACATCCCTTGTGTTCATGGAATTGGGGTGATAGTAGAAGTTATAGCAGAAGATAATACAATATAACTGCTAAGTTCTTATGTGGCAAAATAAAAACTTGGCAATTTCTGCCAGGCCTGCTGGTGTATGTGTGCACGCAAGTGTGCATAGATTATATTTATCTGTGAACCTCCAAATTCTGTGAACCTCCAAAGTTGAGAACCACATGCAACTGTGCAATCACATAGACATGGATTCCTAGCTTCTCCCCAGAATGAATACTTAACACACTGTATCCAATTTGTGCCTAATATATGTTACTTTGTTTCTAATAACAACAGATTTTTGTTAAGATAAAAAACCTTCCCTTTGGAAAAGGAGCAAATGCCACAAATTAGGTTAATTTAGCAAGAATTTACATTTTAATGAATATATTCTGTTAAAAAAATCACATAAGTTAGCATGTAAATGAGCAGCAGCCAGGAGGAGCTGATGAGTGGTCAGCTGAGGGTAATTGATTCAAGAGGCTCTTCTGCTGTGAGCGTGGGGGTCACAGCCCTGGCCGGTCAGGGGGCTGGGACCAGGGCACTTCTGCAGTGTCCCGGTAGCCTCACTATATTTAAATGGAGAGGCAGAGTGAGAACGTAATTAAATTGTGGCTGTAGAGCTAGACAACTTAACTAGAGCCCCCTCATGCTACATGCTCCAGAATTTAATTTTCCAAATAAACTCAGTGTGGCTTCGATGCCCAGGGAGGATCAATAGAATGGAAATTGCTAGCAGTTTCCCCTAAAGTGTTACAATGGATCACTGCTCTCACATTTCTCCTTCATGCTCCTTTTTTTCTGCCAGAGAGAGCCTGGTATTCATTC
>JAQIFY010002585.1:0-13205 GCA_028533085.1 Varecia variegata | reverse complement strand
GTCTCTACTAAAAATAGAAAGAAATGATCTGGCCAACTAAAAATATATATAGAAAAAAAATTAGCCGGGCATGGTGGCGCATGCCTGTAGTCCCAGCTACTCGGGAGGCTGAGGCAGGAGGATCGCTTGAGCCCAGGAGTTTGAGGTTGCTGTGAGCTAGGCTGATGCCACGGCACTCACTCTAGCCCGGGCAACAAAAGTGAGACTCTGTCTCAAAAAAAAAAAAAATTAAAAAAAAAAAAAAAAATCCTAAACTGAGGATCAAAGACCTAAGCTTAAGAGCTAAAACTATAAAACTGTTAGAGGAAATCATAGGGCAAATCCCTCACAACAGTGGATCTGTCAATGTGGATTTGGCAATGATTTCTTGGATATGACACCAAAGGCATAAAAAAAATATATAGACAAACTGGACTTCATAAAATTTAAAAATTTTTGTGTATCAGAAGACACTATTAACAGAGTAAAAGGGCTATTCATATAATGGGAGAAAATATCTGCAAATCATGTATTTGATCACAGAGTAACATCTGGAATATACAGAGAATTTAGAAAACTAAACAAATAAGCAACCTGATTCAAAAATGGCAAAGAACCTGAACAGATATTTCTCCAGAGAAGATATACACATAGCCAATAAGCACATGAAAAGATACTCAACATCACTGATCACTATGGAAATACAAAACAAAACCACAATAAAATCCCACCTCACACCCATTAGGATTGCTATTATCAATACAAAAACAAAGCAAAACAGAAAGTAAGTGTTGGGGAGGATGTGGAGCACACCCTTGTGCACTGGTGGAAATGTGAAACGGTGAAGCTGCTTTGGATAAAAATATGGCACTTCCTCAAAAAAAAAATACAATGATCATGTATCAAGCAATTCTGGTTCAGTGTACTATCCATATTTAGAATTGAAAGCAAGGTCTCAAAGAGGAACTTGTACACCCATGTTCATAACAGCATTATTCACAATAGCCAAGAGGGGGAAACAACCCATGTATTCGTTGAAAGATGAAAGGATAAACAAAACGTGGTATACACATACAATGGATTACTATTCAGCCTTAAAAAGGAAAGAAATTCTGACACGTTACATGGATGAGCCCTGTGGACATTACGCTTAGCAAAATAAGTCAGTCACAAAAGGTACCTAGAGGTACCTAGAATAGACAAATTCAGAGTGAGAAAGTAGAATCATGGTTGCCAGACACTAAGGGGAGGAAAGAAAAAGGGTTACTGTTGAAAGAGTTTCAGTTTTGCAAGATGAAATAAGTTCTGAAGATGAATAGTGATGATGGCTGCACAATAATATGAATGTACTTAATACCACTGAACTGTACAATTAAAATTGGTTAAGATGGTAAATTGTATCTTATGTGTATTTCCCCACAATTAAAAAAAAATTTTTTTCCAAAACATCGCAAACTGAACGCCTAAAACAATCATGATTTAGAGGTCTAATAAGGGACAAAAACTAGACGGTGGGATGAGAACAACAAAGGAGTTCCTATGGCTACAGAAGTGGCCATTTCTGCATAAACGAGGAACTTCCCATACCTTTCAAGTGGGTAAAAAAATCTGTTTCTTCTTTTACTATTTTAAAGAGCTATCTTAAGCACAGAATCACTATCAGTTTTTCTTCACTTTTATGGAACCAAGGTTGTCCACAGCTAAATCACTATGAAGTATTCTTGATGAACCCAACTAAAGCCTTGGCAGTAATATAATCACAATGACAGAATACTAAAAGGAACTATAATACACTTAAGCAAAACAATGTGCAAGTTGCCCTTACCCTGAACTTCCTCACTTCTAACACTTGATTCCATAAAACCTTGCTAATAAATGACATATTTCCACTAAAAAACAAAGCAATAAAATCAACATATAGAAGACTCATAAAGGTAGTTTGTATTATTTTGAATAGTTTATATTACCCTGTTTTTTATCATGTACAGCTGACTTAATTGTTCAATTCAAACTTAAAACCATTAACTATAAAAAAAAATGCAGTATATTCATGCAATGGATTATTATTTGGCCATGAAAAGGAATGAAGTACTGATACATGCTACATGGATGAATGTTTTAAACATTAACCCAAGAGAAAGAAGCCAGTCACAAAATACCACATATTATGTGATTCCATTTATTGGAAATGTCCAAAATAAAAAAAATCTATAGAAAGTAGATTAAATTACTGGTTGCTTAGGGTTGGAGGGGAAGAACGGAAGAATTATGGGTCCGATAGAGGGTACAGGGTTTCCTTTTGAGGTGATGAAAATGTTCTAAAATTGATTGTGGTAATGGTTGCATAACTCTATAAATACACTAAAACCACTGAAGTATATATACTTTAAATCAGCAGCCCTCAACCTTTTTGGCACCAGGAACCATTTTCATGGAAGACAATTTTTCCACAGATTGAGGGGGTGGAACTGATTCAGGATCATTCATGTGCATTACATTTAGTGTGTATTTTACTTCTGTTATTATTACCATTGTAATATATAACGAAATAATAATACAACTTACCATAGGTTGGGGACCCCTGCATGAGTGAAATGAATAGTTTATGAATTTTATCTAAAGAATACTTTCTTTTTTGCTTATATAAAGAATTCTTGTTCCCCACCCCCAGAAAAAAAGTAAAAAATTTAACTGGGTTCACGTGCACCCATTGTGACAATTCATTTCAATGGCATATGTGTGACAAATGGCATTAACAGTTGTTAAATATTATGAAAATAGTGGCAAATTTTATAGGTCAGATTCTGCTAAGAAAAATCTAAAATACTTGGGAAGCAAGCAAAATGTGCAAGAAAGATAAGACAGAAAAGGAAAGGCCAAAAAGTTGAAGAATTCCTCCAAGTTACCTGAAAGAAGTCAGCATAAACTACATATATCTGTCACTAAAGAGCAGCAGCTGCACCCAAGTATTAACCACAAATCAGTATTTTTTCTTAAACTAACCCACCTTTCCCAGAAATTTTACCAAGATAACAAAATTGGTTTTTCCTACTCACCTGGTTAGTAATGCTACCATTAACATTATTTTGTGTATATATCATTTGCCTACATTGTTAGCCGGAACAAAGAGATTGATCTAACAGCACAGAATAAAAGATCCAGAGTCTTATTTGAGAAAACCAAGTTCAATATTCCTGAAGATTATCATAATGAATAAACCAGTGCTATGGTAAACATCATACCTTTTCTTCTCCTAGAGGACTGGGACTCTGTACTACATCTATGTTGAATGACTGTTCAAGTTTTAATTAAGTAATATTAACATCTTTTACACTGAAAGCCAGAAAGGAAAGTTGCTCATTACCCTTAAAAATGCCAAAACTCGAGAGCAACCAACTGCCCCTAGCAGAGCAGATCCTAACTGCAGACATGCCCCTGAACCCAAACGTGTATGTAACCTAAAGGGAAAGAAATAGAGAACAGGAGCCTAATCTAAGATAAAAAGCAATCCTCTCCCTCATTCCCAGGAAATGAGAGGAGGGAGAGCTTTGATAAAAGCCAGCTGTGCCAGAAACTGTGTAGACTTCAATTTTTATCACTGCCCACTCTGGGTCATGACATGAAAGAACTTTAAGGACCTGGCTAGTTCTAAAGTTCCTGAATGTTCAAGAACTAGTTCAACAATATGGATGGTGCTACTCCCATGTCCAGAGATTCATTCAGGTCACACACAGAGCGCAAAATCTCTGGGCCTTACATGGCTCAGGAACTGATGCTTACAAGCAATGCCTCTGTGCCCCTGGACCAGGGTGTACTCCCAGAGAGACAGGAGTACTCCCACTTCCAAACCCCAAAGCAACATAAATGAAAACAGCAAAATTCCCCTGGGATTCAGTGAGGACAAAAACTTAGAAACAACTCTTATATCACCTATATTAGCTTTTCCTTAGCAAAGAAGTCTGATGAATGAACTTGCCACTATAATTGTTTCAGGGACAGGGAAAAACTAATGGATTCTAATACTAGTGAATGAAAAGTCTGATTTTAAAAAAGGATATTTAATAGTCTCAGAGTACATCCCCCAAAATATTTATCAATTTGAGGGGAGGAGAAGTAAGGTTACAAAGGAGAAACAAATGGCAGAAACCATTTTCCTTAACAAAGGAATCAACATTAACATCACCAGTAATGGTACAAACCTGTATCACGAGCCCTCTAATAGGATATATGAGGTCAGTTACCATCACTTTATGATGTTCCTGCCAAAAAATATAACCTGAACCAAATCATGAGAAACTCCTCAGACTGATATTGAAAGGCATTCTACAACATAAAAATTCCATACACTTCAAAACTGTCAAGGCCATGAACAACAAAGACAGACTGCTAAACTGTTCCACGAGACTAAAGACACAAGGCAACTAAATGCACTGTGCTGTCCTAGACGGGATCCTGGACCAGAAATTTTTCTGTTTTACTATAAAGAACATCAGCAGGATAACTAGCAAAATTTGAATAAAGCCTAGAGATTGCAGCAATAGTAGTTTCCTGATTTTATCATTTTAACATAGTTCTACATGGGAATATCTTTTTTAAAGGATATACACATGTGATCTAATACTAACAGACTGGGGAAAAAAAGAAAATTTAGAAGTAAATGTCATTATGTCTGCAATTTACACTCAAAATATTTCAGAAAAAATACTATGTACATATACAGAGAATAAAGTAAATGTAAAAAGATATTAAAATTTGGGAAATCTGGGTGAATGGCGTGCAAAATTGTGGGGGAGTTTTTCCCACAATTTTTTTTTTTTTTCTTGAGACAGAGTCTTGCTTTCTTGCCCGGGCTAGAGTGAGTGCCGTGGCGTCAGCCTAGCTCACAGCAACCTCAAACTCCTGGGTTTAAGCAATCCTACTGCCTCAGCCTCCCGAGTAGCTGGGACTACAGGCATGCGCCACCATGCCCGGCTAATTTTTTCTATGTATTTTTAGTTGGCCAGATAATTTCTTTCTATTTTTAGTAGAGATGGGGTCTCGCTCTTGCTCAGGCTGGTCTCGAACTCCTGACCTCGAGAGCGATCCACCCGCCTCGGCCTCCCAGAGTGCTAGGATTACAGGTGTGAGCCACCGCTCCCGGCCCAAAATTGTGTTTTTTATCTTAAAATGTTAAAGCTGCACTGCTGAGCACTTTGGTGCACATTTTATATAAATAAGGGCATTTTAATTCTCTGAAAAATCCAAGTTTCCCATTTTAGGACCTTTGTACCAGTTCTTCTCTTCTGAGTTTAAACATCACCTCCTCAGAGACTTCTCCAGGCCACCCAATCTAAAGGAGACCCTACTAACACTTGATCACACCACTCATCATTTTCTTCAGATGAATATTGCTTTTATTTGTCTTCCCTCCTTCCCAACCCAGGATGGGAGGGACCATACATCTTGTTCACAGCAATATCTTCAACAACATAATAGATACATAAATATTAGTTGCTGTACTGATTAAAAACTAATCATGAAAAAAAAAATATATTAGTTGCTGTATTTAAGACTGATATGTTCCTTTTTCATGGTCATGTCCAAAAAAAGAGAAACAAAGTAAATAAAAAAAAGAAAGAAAAAGAAGAAAAAAAAAGAAAAAAGTAAAAGAAAAAAAAAAGACTGATATGTAACCTCAATTTCATAAACATGAAGTCTTTCGTGGATTGAGTTAACTGTTTCATTTAGAAGCACAATAATGGCACTGTACAATTACAGGAAGTACCCAAGCTGTTCAGCAATTGATTTTAGAACACTGCATTTTGTCAAATGCCATGTGGCACCAGGACTCAAGAAGGTACTGCAGAGGATTCAAAAACTAAAAGTAAAATGTTAACAAAGAACGGTAGGTGCCCAAAATTACTTTCCACTTGTATTATGTAGACCCTATTGATGCAATAATTAGTTTTAAAAATACAGGAACCAATTTGAGCTGCTAAGAACAAATCAGTGAGGTAAGTACGGTAAAATAAAGCAGTTAGAAAAGTCTGGGAGCAAACTATTGTTGCCTTTTTCACAGCTTTACTTTTCTCCCACCCAGAAGGAAACCAACCCCCTACAACCTCAAGTATAATTCACTACCTTCCTTGTCTCAGTCTCACCAAAAGACAGACAAGAACTATACACACAAGCCACCAAACCATATACCAATACACGAAATGGAGGAACATATAGGAGTAGAGAAGTAACTCAACTGTGCAGCTGACACTTGAACATGGGTTTGAACTGCACAGGTGCAATCACTGAGGGTGTCAATCCAAACAAGGATTGACAATAGTATGGTTGGGATGCAAACCCCAGGGAGGACTAACATTTCCTCCATGTGGGTTCCATAGGGCCCACAGTGGAACTTGAGTATATGTGGATATTGTTATATTCAGGGGTCCTGGAATCAATTCCGTGTATGACTATAATTCCTTTCACTTATTTACATAACATAAAAATAGATGTCTACCATATTATCTAATCTTCAAGCTGAGAATGTCATTTCTAATAAAAAACACATTCTGCTCCAATACATAAAAAAACACTTGATCAATGCCACGAAGTCCATATGAAAGGCATTTTAATCGTTTTCTGTTCAAAGCACATTCAACACAAAGTTAAATAAAACAGTAAATAAGAGCAGTGAGTCACACTAAGTTTTACATTATTTTGGAGCTCCTAAATTATACCAATACCATGGGTTTATTTACTTTTAGAAAAAATATATACCCAGAAATACAAAAGATGACAAAAGATAAGATAGGAAATAAAGGCCTATGTTATATACAGTCTGAAAGTCTGAAATATCTAAAGGCAAGAACTCCTAAAATTATTTTTTAAATACACTGATATAGACTACAAAAAATACCTTCAGCATCATAGCAATTTTCACACTATCTCCATGAAACACTAAATTTCTCTCTGCTTATCTCTTTCCTCTCTTCAGAATATTGGTTGAAGGAACCCGAATTTAGTTGCTCCTTCCCCTGTGACCATCTCACACATAGCAATTCCCAATACGGACCCCACTACTTACAGAAGGTTTCACAACCCTGGAGCTAAGCTTCAGGAAGGTCTTAGAAAAGCTCAGCAGGACTGCCAGCAGCCCCTTTCTCCACAGGACTTACTCCAGCTTCTAATAAAATTCAGTCTTAATCCAAATCCTCTGCAAAATCTTCAATTTCATTCCACTAGCCAAAAAGTTTATAGAAATGATTTTCCATGTGGTTTCAGCATGCATCTAGCTCCTCTCCAAACTAATAAAAACTATCTACTGAAGCCAACTGATCAAGCCAAGAATGAAGGGCAAAACAGATATTTCAATTTGACCACATTTCTGATTGTTTCCATTCTGTTCCTATTCGCGGTTACAACTACCAATGAGGAAATTATATGCACAGTCACCATACAGTCCAGGAAAGAACATGAAGAAGTTGAATAGGCTGGGCGCGGTGGCCCACGCCTATAATCCTAGCACTCTGGGAGGCCGAGGCGGGAGCATCGTTTGAGCTCAGGAGTTCGAGACCAGCCTGAGCAAGAGCGAGACCCTGTCTCTACTAAAAAAAAAAAAAAAAAAAAATAGAAAGAAATTAGCGGACAACTAAAAATATATAGAAAAAATTAGCCGGGCACGGTGGCGCATGCCTGTAGTCTCAGCTACTTGGAAGGCTGAGGCGGGAGGATTGCTTGAGCCCAGGAGTTTGAGGTTGCTATGAGCTTGGCTGATGCCACAGCACTCTAGCCTGGGAAACAGAATGAGACTCTGTCTCAAAAAAAATAAATAAAAAAGAAGTTGAACAATGCACAGATCCCTTGCAGAACTGACCTGTGACATCTGTTAAGAAAAACTCTATGGTGATTTTAAATGGCCTCTTAAGTTTATTTAGGCTTCATATTTGCCTAAATAAAACCAAAGTAAATATATCAACTCTACTCAATAACATTACCCATGCTAACTCCTACATACACTTGTTCTCCAACTCACCAGCCATCTCCTATAATGCATTCTTTTAACAATGACTCTATTCAATTTCTGACATGGGTCAGCCTTTAATCTTTACATGTATCTCTAAGCAACCAATCCAAATGCATATAATGACTAGATTCTTACTCTAAAAGGGCTAAATTGAAGAGTTCAATAGTGCAGTAGTGGGAATTCAGTCTGAACTCAAATTCAGATTTGACTATTTCTCTAAGAAGCCCACTAACATCAGGAGAAGCATGTGAAGGCTCAAATACCCTAGAAAAGAAAATCTTCTCCATACAATTATGGAAAACAATACCAAGGTTTCTCAAAAAACTAAAAAGAGAATTACCATACAACACAGCAATCCCACTACTGGGTATCTATCCAAAAGAAAGGAACTCAATATATCAAAGAGATACATGCTCTCTCATGTTTATTACAGCACTATTCACAATGCCAAAGATAGGGAATCGACCTAAGTGTCTTTCAATGCATAAATGGATAAAGATGTGGTCTATATACACAACAGAATACTGTTTGGCCATAAAAATGAATGAAATCATGTCATTTGCAGCAACATGGATGGAACAGGACGTCATTATGTTAAGCAAAATAAACCAGACACAGAAAAAGAAATGTCACCCATACTCATTCATATGTGGGAGCTTAAAAACTTGATCTCATGGAGGTAGAGAGTAGAATGACAGTTACCAGAGGCTGGGAAGGCGGTGGGAGGTAGGAGGCAGTGGGGAAGGAAGTGGGAAGAGAGGTTGGTTAATGGGTATAAATATACAATTAGAAGAAGTTGTAATGTTCAAAAGTAGGGTAGGACGACTATAATGATGTATTGTACATTTCAAAATAGCAACATGAAAGGCCTTGAAATGTTCTCAAGACATAGAAATGATAAATGCTTGAGGTGACAGGCATCCTAAACACCCTGACTTGATCCTTAGGCATTATCTATGTACATAACAAAATATCACATGTACCCAATATGTATAATTATGTATCAATAAAAAAAATTTTAAGGTAAAATTGCAATCAGTTCCATTTTCTTCACCTCTAACAGGAAAAAAAAGGCAGAAAAATCTACTTTTCATTTCCATAGCCACCCCAACCTTCAGCAACCACCACCCTGATCAGTCAGCAGCCACTAAATATCGAGATAAGACCCTCCACCAGCAAAGACACTCACTGAAGGTTCAGCTGATCATCAGCATTTTTTAGCAATAAAAGTATTTTTTAATTAAGTTTTAAAGAATCACACTGTACTGTAAGTATAATACAATTATAATTTGTCAATTAAAAATAATATTAAAAAATTTTAAAAGCGGTATCATGTAGGTAGACACATCAATTAAACTCCAACGTAGGTAATTTATTTATTTTTAAACAGAGTCTTGCTCTATTGCCCAGGCTGGAATACAATGGCATCATCACCACTCACTGCAACTTCAAATAACTAGGTTCAAGAGATCCTCCCACCTGAGCCTTCTAGGGAGCTGGGACTACAGGCACCCACCACCACACCCGGCTAATTTTATTTTTCTTTTTTTGGGAGATGGGGTCTCACTATGTTGCTCAGGCTGGTCTTGAACTCCTGGCCTCAGGCAATCCTCCTGTCTCAGACTCCCAAAGTGCTAGGATTATAGGCATAAAAAGCCACCACACTCAGCCTTAACATAGGTGAATTGAATAATGACTTTTGGTCACAGCTTTTAAATTATTCATGAAAAGGGCTTTCTAAGCTCATCTGAAAACAACCAACAGGTTTCTTCAAAACTACATAATCCAAACAGTTCATTCACAGGCATCAGGAAACAAATGAGATTTTAGAAGACCAATCATTCTTTCACAGCACACTGCCATTCCTAGTCAGAGCCCAGCAAAACCACCACCTGTTTCTTTCCTCTGACTGAAAGCATTTCCTTCCTTCTTATTCTGGCTTACCTCTACCTCGGGCTCGCTTGCCACGGTCTGAAGGTTTGTCCCCTTGATTGCTATCAATTCCATTTTCTTCACCTCTAACTAAGAGAAAAAAAAAAGAGCAGAAAAATCTACTTTTCATTTCTAAATCTCCTGGACGTAAGCTTACCAGACACCTATTAAAAGTAAGGAATAAGTGACCAAAAAATACCCTAAAAACTGGCTAAAATTTAAACATTGGGTTCAGAAGGATTAAGAACAAAAGTGGCTAAAAAATAAATGATGGCACATCATGCTTAATTCACAGGTGACAATTCTGAAAAGAAATTAAAATAACAATCGATTTTTTCTCTTATATAGATTTGCCCTCCTACACTTAAGTTTTTCCTTCAAAAAAGCACCTTCATTATGTAACTATGTAATACATCACAGAATTTGCTCATAAGTTAAGTTCAAAGCCTGGAAAGGCACAGAATAGCAAACTAGTAATACCAAAGAAACACTGAATTGTTAGAAAAATTAAAATGTTAGAGAAGAGTTTTCCTAGGATGCTGTCCAGAAAAATGCCAGCACAATATTTGCTTTTCCACATCCCTATACTGGCATTAAATTAATGACTCAATATAATAAAGAAATTTTACGGGAGATATTGGCATGTTTTGCCCCCTCATTTGTTTAAGGGCTTAATTCACATTAGTTTTCAGTGAGCCTTTCCTTTGAAATCCACTTAAATTTATCAAACAAGGGCCCATAATTCTCATCACACCTTCTGCCTTTGTTTTTCCCCATACTATAGTTTCTAAATAACATTATTAAAATATTATATTAATACAAAATATTTTACTTCTCTTTTATACTGTTACATCCCACTCCATCTTCATTAAAAAGTGTTTCAGGAGGGCAAAGATTTTTATCTGCTTTACTCATTGCTGTATGCCTATAAAGTTCCCACTACATAGCAGGTGCTCAAAATGAGCTAGTAAAAAGTCTCTAAGGTGATATGTCAAATATTTATTTTATTCATTCATAACATAGCTACTCTGATGTTATCTCCACAGCAGGCAGGGTTGTTTTTTGGTAAATGGTGCCAAAACCTGGGTCTAATGGAAAGTATTGAGAAAATCTTGCTTAAGCAACAACTTTCCTCTTATGTCTAACCCTTGCCTATATACCGTAAGTATCCATAAATGGGGAAAACAAAACAGGTACATCTTTGAATGGCCCCACAACAAGCACACACACACCCTTTAGAGAATGCACTTGATTCATAAGAGAAAGCAATCTTAAGACACACTACACAACTACCTACCTACAGCCCAGGTCAGTGCTGACACGAAACCCCATCAGAGGTTCTAATGAACTACTCAGTTGCAGCTCATTTCTAGTGATAGATGTAGAACAAATTTTGTATTGAGGAAGTTGTTGATTTATGGGCATTCTTTGGACTAGTCTTTCAGTTTTTCAAAATGCATGAAAACTCCTAAGAAAACGTTGAGGAGAAAACTCCGAACTTACATTCTCTACCACGATTGCCACCTCCTCTTCCTTTCCGGTTGTTGTTTCCACGTGCACGACTTGCTTCTCTCTCACTTCTCTTCTCTCTATTCTCTTTGTTTTCTGAATTCTCCTTTCCAAAATTTCTCTTCTTTCCTCCTACAGTCTCCCATGAAGTCTATCAAGGAGAACAGTTGTTAATCAGACTTGTCATTCATTCAAAATGTGTACGATGATCAAGAGCACAGGCATGTATCTTTCAAACCTAACTACCCACAGCTTGTAGCTCACTTGCCTATCATTTTAATTCTTTTCTATGTAGTCCTACTTGCTTGATGATAAAGGTGACAAACCTCTTCCTAAGCTCCTGTTGCTAAATAATTAGACCTCTCAGCTGCCCTGACAATGTACTCTGTGTTTTCCTACCACAGCCCTCTTCTATGCAGATTTAGAAATAATATTATTTCCCCAAACTCCTATTCCATGCCACCCTTCCTATCCATGTAGTAGGCCTTAAACCCACTAATATATAACCTCCATTCTCCACCCAAACCTATAAAGGTGATACCAAATCTAATCATATCATAAATACATAAATTGTTTCCATCTTAGTTGATAAGGGGGGGGGGAGAAAGAAAAAAATATATAAATTGCTGAAAAAAAGAATGAGTTACTACATTCTTCAATATAAGTGAATATAAGAATATCAAGCAGGGTATATTACACGGAAATCCCAACATTGGCCCAATAGTGTCTATTTGCTTTTCCACAATCTACTTTATTTCACAAAGAATTTGAAGTTATTCAATCCCAAAATTAGAGTAATAATTATTTTAAGATGTAAAAAATCTGAAGAAAAAAAGAAAATAACATTGTATATCCAAAATAAATATAAGCAATAGAAATCAATAAATTAAAACTCAAGTGATATAGCTGAAATTATTTCTAAAACAATGGAAGCCGTCTTCGAAACACTTTTTTTTTTTTTCCCCCGAGACAGAGTCTCACTCTGTTGCCCGGGCTAGAGTGAGTGCCGTGGCGTCAGCCTAGCTCACAGCAACCTCAAACTCCTGGGATCAAGCGATCCTACTGCCTCAGCCTCCCGAGTAGCTGGGACTACAGGCATATGCCACCATGCCCAGCTAATTTTTTTCTATATATATATTTTTAGTTGGCCAGATAATTTGTTTCTATTTTTTAGTAGAGACAGGGTCTCGCTCTTGCTCAGGCTGGTCTCGAACACCTGACCTCGAGCGATTCACCTGCCTCGGCCTCCCAGAGTGCTAGGATTACAGGCGTGAGCCACCGCGCCCGGCCTAAAACACTTTTTCTAATGGAATTTCTAGACTTCTCTAAACCTTTGATGAACTTACATATCTAATCAGATGTTAAAAAAAATACATATTGGCCGGGTGAGGTGGCTCACACCTGTAATCCTAGCACTCTGGGAGGCTGAGGCCGGTGGATGGTCTGAGCTCAGGAGTTCAAGACCAGCCTGAGCAAGAGCGAGACCCCATTTCTACTAAAAAAAAAAAAAAAAAATAGAAATTAGCTGGAAAACTAAAAATATATAGAAAAAATTAGCCAGGCATGGTGGCACATGCCTGTAGTCCCAGCTACTCGGGAGGCTGAGGCAGAAGGATCGCTTGAGCCCAGGAGTGTGAGGTTGCTGTGAGCTAGGCTGACGCCACGGCACTCTAGCCTGGGCAACAGAGTGAGAATCTGTCTCAAAAAAAAAAAAAAAAACAAGGCCGGGCGCAGTGGCTCACGCCTGTAATCCTAGCACTCTGGGAGGCCGAGGCAGGTGGATCGC
>JAQIFY010002584.1:0-13206 GCA_028533085.1 Varecia variegata | reverse complement strand
TTTGGTAATGGCCATGAAAAACAATTTGATTTGCTGTAAAAGGACATGCCAAGGAAAACTTATGTCTCAGAATACTAAAATAAAGTACAATGGCTACATCTATAAAGCACCATAAACATGCAGTTGAAAAGTGAACATACTCCCACTCTGAAAAGCCAAAAGCCCACCTTGAGCACGTTCTTACCCTTACTTCCCCAAATAATGAATTCTTCGGGGGTGAGATACATACAGTTTAAGAATAATCCCCCCTTGTTTAAAGTTACTTGATCGAGAGACAAAACACCTTGAATTTATGAAATGAAATGACTCATGAGAGCAGATGCATGTTTGAATAATTTCAGTTCCAAACGTGAGGCAAGCAGTTAAAGCCAGCAGTTTGATTTGTGCTTTTCAGATTGGCACCTTTATTGTAAAGCCTCAAACCAGGGCTCAGGGATGACAATGAGGCTAAAATTATAATGGAGAAGAGTCCTTCTCTTTACAAAAAGAAAAGTGTACATGTTTTTATAAGTTTTAGTTAGAAAACTTTCCTCTTTTTCAGAGGGCACCTCCAGTCTTAGAAACATCAATCATGGTGGATACTATTTAAAAAAGAGATGTGAACAAAAGACTCTAAATTTAATGTATTTTTTTCCAAAAATGAGTTTTGCCTCTAACGAGAATGTCAGTTCCATTCTTTGGTCCTTAGTTTCTTTTCCTAATTAAGTATAAATGTCAAGACTTCTTCATTGGTGTCTTTAAGTTTTATTTAGAATCCATAAAACTAATTAAGATATGGTATAATAATAAGTAATGTTTTAAAGGGAAGGGTCAGAGGATGGCATGAAGAAGAAACACACACAAAAAAGAAAAGATAGAGCCCTGTTCTTGCCTTGAAAAATGAACCACCTGTAGGCAAGCTGCTCCCCTAGATAAGAGATCACAAAGCCATCCTCTCAACCTCTGTATTCTGTTTTCCAAATAACATATTTCAAATGAGGATTATAGAAAATACAGTCATCCCTTGGTGTCCATGAGGAATTCGTTCCAAGACCTTCCACCAATTCCAAAATTCATGCAATTTCCCATATATAAAATGGCATTTATGTGCAGAAAATCCAAGCACATCCTCCCATGTACGTTAAATCATCTCTAAATTATTTATAATACCTGTACAATGTAAATGCTATGTAAGTAGTTGTATTATTTAGGGAATAATGCCAAGAAAAGAATCTGTACATGTTTAGCACAGATGCAATCATTCTCTTTTTTTCTGGATATTTCCCATCTGTAGTTTATTGAATCCAAGGATGTGGAAACCATGGATACCCAGAGCCTACTGTACCTAAATGGCTGATACAAAGAGCAATAAATCATTGTTCTATATCAAGAAGTAGTAAAAAACCCAGAAAACAAAGATATATAGCAAAAGGCAAAGTGATAAACTTAATCAGAGATCAGGAATAGGTTAAGAATCAGGAATTTCAAGAATCAAACTAAGTACAGTGATAGAATCAATGATTAGTGAAGAGAGACAAACATGTACCGATCCAAGGCACCCTCACAGGTATTTTGCCAGAGCAAATCACAGTATGTAAGTGGGGTGAGAAATGTGCCAAAGAGAAATGGGTTGCAAATAGCTGGAAATTCAGAACAAGTTTGGTATTGATCTGAAGGATGTATCAACTACTGGTAATTTTGACAACAGTTGACGAGCTGCTAGAGTGCTTCAACTTTGATGCGATTCAAACCACATCTCAATTACCGTCATGCTAGATAATTTTTTAATGGTGCACATTGTCTTGTGCCACAGTTCCTTCTAATATGCTGTTAACATGGCTTAACAACTTATACTGGGACAAGAGTAGCAGGAAATGTGTTTAGAATCAGAACTAAAAAAATGCTCAGTTGATACAGTAAGTCCTTCCAACTGTATATTTGAGTGTAAATCGGAACTTTCAGGGGCCCTCTTGGTATGAATGTAAACTATTATTTTAAATTGGAACTGAAAATTTCAATCTTATTTTTTCTGTTTTGTAGGCTCAGTATAGGAATAGTGAGTTTACTGCCTTTGAAAGTGACCCATGTCTGCATTTGCAACTGGATATACTATATTTTCTCTTTGAAATTCTTTTCAATCACTCTTCAGTCTTGAATAGCAGCATCAGTAATTGTGTCAACAGACATGATCATTTTATAATCTGAGAAAGCTGGAGTGACAAATGCATTGCCACTTGAAATCGAACCCAAAGATAGAAGGCTGCATTGTCAGAGTGGAAGGCTAATCTGTACTTACGCATCAGCAGCAACACTTACACTCTGCACTGCCTTTGCTTCATTTGTTAAAGGCATAACTGAACTTCTATTTCAGATGAAAGAATATAAAAATTTTGGCAGCAAGGTTTTTAAACTCAAATAGTTTTTCATCTATATTAGTGATTATATAAGTCATTGACTTTTTAAAATTGGAAGTCAAGTTAGCAGCAAGATTTCTAATTATAACTCATTGCTAATATTTCATATGGCTTTAAAAAACAAAAATAACATTGATTTACTTAATGGAAAGGCAGAAAGGAATAGAGAAAAGAATTATGTAAACTTTACTCTATTTTTGATTCAGAATTTTTAGAAAGATGTTTGTTTACATTTTGAGATTTCAAACAGCAGGGGGAAGAGCTTTTAGTCAGCCATCTATTGTTACTTATAAATGACTCAATAAATAAATGAAAATCTCTGTATAGAGATGAAATGAGCCAGCAAAATATCAAAGAGTACAATGTAAAAGGCAAACTAACATGACAGATGAGATTTATGGGTCAAAATATGTCCCTTTTGGATAAAAACACAGCAGGGTAAATAATTAGGTCTTATATAGTAAATAGATTACTCTCTGTAATAGGTTTCTCAAGGAATATAAAAAAATCTTATAAAGCAGCATTGCAAAACATCATTTTGAAGAAGTAACCTTCTAATTTTAAGATAGTATTAAACAATTCTGGGATTGATGACATTTAGGAATGGGATAAGTATAGTATTGATATTCATTAAAAATGAATCAAATGTATATTTACAAATATTAATGAAATAAACATATAAATGATAATCTTATGATTAATTTCATTAGCATAGCAGCCTATGAAATCCTATGAGTTTCTCTAAATCCTCTCCTTAATTTGAGCTTATTGGAAGATGGAAGTTCAATACTTGAAATCAGCTCTTTTATCTAAGACTTTATTGTTTAACTTTTCCTCCCTGTGATAGACACACACTACATGGTCTACTGATTTTACCAGCTGTGTACACCCTGAAATATACATTCCTACCCAAATCTTTATTTCACTTGGGTCCACCACAATTACAATTACTAGTACCTTCCATCTTGTACCTCCTTAGGTGAAAAAATACAAAAAATAGTAAAAAAAAATAATTCAGGATGTTATACCATATTATGACCAATATGATAATACAATAGTTGTATCAACAGCAACATCTGTAGATTCTCCCTTATCTCTGGAATACCTTTCATTTGCTTAGTTTTATAATTCATATATTCACTTCTTTGATTTTAAGATGGGTGTGTGATGTAGAAGGTATTTTCTTTTAAGTTTTATAAATAAAATCCAATTGATTCAGGGTCACAAAAAGTTATTTCTCAAAACCCTGAAATTTGAAAATATGATTCATGGAGAAATGTAAAAAATTAGAGATAATGAAACCATAAACTGCCAAGCTGGATGAGTCATTAAAAAGAATGAACTAAGATTGGAGAGGTAAAGTGTCTTGCTGTTCAAAGCTTTATATAGGAGTATTTGAGCAAAAATTCTTGATAAAGAGAAATGAGAAAAGATTTACATTCATCAAAGGCAACACCAAAACCTTATAATTTTCTTGTGGTGAAAGGAACAGGCACACTACAAATTTATCCTAAACTATTTACCACGTGTAACTAACAATGGCGGGTTGGCATCTGAGTTAGTTTCTCTTTTACTTGATCAGGGAATCCTAGTATCAGGGAAGTTTATTATTAATATACCAACCTTCATCCATTCAAAAAAATGCAACACTAAGTGTTTATTGTTGAAGAAATGCTCAGTTAATATAACTAAACAAGAAGTTTCAATGTGCAATGCAATTTAAAAATGTAAATTAGGAAGTGGAATTCACTTATAACATCTTAAAAATAAGAAAAAGTTTTAAACAAGTGAGCTCTAAATGTCAAAAAGAGGACTAAAACAAGGAATTGCTTAAAAGCCCGTTATAATGAATGTGGCAATCCCATGGCTCCTTGGCACTTATGTGCACTCTCCCTTGTGACATTACACTCAGTAAGTCACCTGGCCCTGTAGAATACACAGACGTTACATTCCACCCTCAGTTAATTATGACATCAATAGTATTTTTAAATTCTTGATATTTTGAACCATTTTTCTCAAGACCTCTGTTTATATCAGAACTTCTGCTTGCCCAATGAAGTAAAAAGAAGTGTAATATACTTAACCATAAACGTCCATTACCTCTCATGCCACCAGTGAAAACACTAAGAAATCAGTGTAACAGAATGTTAAGTAGAACATTTCCTTTATTCAGAAATCCAGGTAAGTTCTAAAGCTGAAAGGTCCAAGAAAAAAGCTGTCCCAAAATCGCCTTTGATTTACATTCTAAAGAGGAGTCAGAGAGCTATCCTGAAGACCAACCAAAATGCTCCAGACAGCCATATTTCAATGATTCCCCACCACACCCTTACTCTCACCCTTCATCTATATGGGCACAGAATGGATGGGAAGTGGGCTCAAAAGCATCCATTTGAGGCTTGTCAGCCTCCAGGGAAGGCTCACATTTATGGCAGAGGCTATTGGCTCCTTTCCTCAGAACGAGGGTTCTCCAACTAAACCACTTCTGCAGATGGCTGGTATCTGCATAAAAAGATATTCTAGGTAGATATTTGCTGAGCAAAGAACCTACAGGTGCACTAGGGGCTACCGCTACAGAGAAGGATAACGACATAGGTTTTTAGAATTTTGTGATGTATGTCCTAACATGTGTGAAGGTGTACATCAATAAAGAGAGTGCTTATTGCTAGAGATTTCTGAAGGTTAGAGACTTGCTGGAGAAATCTACCAATGGTATAAAAACTTATGACAATAAAGACTCATCTGGTCCAAGGCAAAAGTTAGGGTGATGGCTATGGTTATGTTTAGAGCTAGTAGATGGCTTCTAAGACTGCTTGGAGATGGAGAAGAGGATTTAGCAGTGCAAATGGCTCCACATCTATGTGAAGAAAAACAGAATTCAGATAACAGACAACTGCCCTAGAATTTTCCAGCAGCCGCTGAGCCAACGTCTTTCTGAGTGAAAAAGTTTTGATTGAAGATTTTGATCAAAAGCAAGGGCCAAAGGATTCTATGGCTGTTGTTTTCTGAAGAGTTCCTCATCAAAGAAAATGTGGGTTAAAGCTAAAGTCAACTCAAGGAACTCATACATACCACTGATTTGGAAACTACCTGTCAGCCATGGTTACTAGTAGATGGAACCAGACTTAACCAGAGTGAGGTCAAAGATATTTCAGCATTACAACTGGTGCAAAATAAAAAGAATAATAAGAGACTATTATAAATAATTACATGTCAACAAACTGGATAATCTAAAAGAAATAGAAAAATCATTAGAAATATACAACCTACCAAGACTGAATCACAAAGAAATATAAAGTCAGAACAGAACTGTAACTAGTATTGAGATTGAACCAGTAATAAAAAATGTTCCTACACAGGAAAGGGCAGGACCCGATAGCTTCACTGGTGAATTCTACAAAACATTTAAAGAAGAATTAATGCTAATCCTTCTCAAACTCTTTAGAGAGCACTTCCAAAATCATTTTTGAGCCCAGCATTACCCTGATATCAAAGCCAGACAAAGACAATGAAATAAAAGAAAACTAGAAGCTAATATGAATGAAAATAAAATCCAAAAAAACCCAAAAAATACTAGCAAACCAAATTCAACAACACATTGAAAGGATTATACACTATGACCAAATGGGATTTATCCCTGGGATGCAAGAATGGTCCAACATATAAAAATAAATTAATGGGATACACTATGTGAATAGAATAAAGGATGATAGTCCCATAATCATCTCAAAAGAAGCAGAAAAAGCATTTGACAAAATTCAACAAACTTTCCTGTTAAAAACCCTCAACAACCTAGGAACTGAAGAAAAATATCTCGACATAATAAAGGACATATATAAAAAGCCTACAGCTAACATTGTACTCACTAGTGAAAAGTCGAGAGATCAGGAAAAATACAAGGATGCTCACTCTTGCCACTTCTATTCAACATAGTACTGGAAGTTCTAGCCAGAGCAATTAGACAAGAAAAATAAATAAAAGGCATCCAAATTGGAAGGAAAAGTGTAATAATACCTGTTTGAAAATGACATGATCTTATTATATATAGAAAACTATAAAGATTCCATAAGGAAAAAAAAAGTCAGAACTATGAGTCTTCCCACCATATCCAATAGTTCTAACAATATGAGTAAATAAACTCAGTAAAGTTAGAGCATATAAAATCAACATACAAAAATTAATTGCATTTCTATATGTTACCAATTAACTATCTGAAAACAAAATTAGGGGAAAAAATCTCATTTATGATAACACCAAAAAGAATAATATCTCAGAACAAACTTAACTAAGGAGATAGAAGATTTGTGCACTGAAAACTATGGAATATTGATGAAATAAATTAAATAAGACACAAAAAAATGGAATAACAACCTGTGTTCATGGGTTAGACAACTCTATATTGTTAAAATATCCATACTACTCAAAGTGATCTATAGATTCAATGCAATCCCTATCAAAATTCCAAAGAAATTTTTACAGAATTAGAAAAAATTCTAAAATTCAAATGAACCACAACAGACTCCAAGTAGCAAAAGCAATTTTGAGCAAGAAGAACAAAGCTGGAGGCATCTCTCTTCCTGATTTCAAAATATTAACATATAACAAACTGTAATAATAAAAACAGTATGGTACTGGCATAAATACAGATATATAAACCAATAGAACAGAATGAGAGCCCAGAAATAAATCTATGAATATTTTGTCAACTGATCTTCAACAAGGATACCAAGAAAATTGGCCCGTTTTTAATGCCATACACAAAAATAAACTCAAAATAGATTCAAGAACTAAATGTAAGACATGAAATTGTAAAACTCTTAGAAGAAAACATACGAGCAAATCTTCATGATATGTATGTAGGCAATGATTTCATGAATATGACAGCCAAAACATAGGCAAAAAACTACAAATAAACAAGTTGCACTATATCATCTCAAAAGCTTCTTCACAGCAAAGAAAATGGTGAAATGGCAATCTATGGAATGGGAAAAAAGCTTCAAACCATACATTTGGTAAGGGGTTAGTCTTCAGAATCTATAAAAAATTCTTACAACTCAATAGCAAAAAACCTAACCCAATTTAAAAAATAGGCAAAAGGTTGAATAGATATTTTCCCAAAGAAGACATACAAATGACCAACAGGTATGTGAAAAAATGTTCAACATCAGTAGTTATCAGGGAAATGCAAAATCAAAACCACAATGGGTATAACTCCATGGTATACATATACCACATTTTATAATCCACTCATGTATTAACTGATTAACACTTAAGTGCACATATAGTCGACATTCATCAGGTGTTGGGCAGATGTGCAGGAGAGGAGGGGACATGCATATCACACCTAACAGGTGTGGTGTGCACTGTCTGGGGGATGGACACGCTTGAAGCTCTGACTCAGGTGGGCCAAAGGCAATATATGCAACCTAAACATTTGCACCTCCGTAATATGCTGAAATAAACTAAAATTTAAAAAAAAAAACACAATGGGATATCACCTCACACCTGTCAGATGGGCTATTATAAAAAAAAAAGGGAAGTTGGCAAGAATATGGAGAGATTGGAACTCTTGTACACTGTTAATGGGAATGAGAAATGGTGCAATTGATAGGAAAGCAGTATGGAGATTCCTCAGGAAGTAAAAATAGAAGTACTACATGATCCATCAATCTCATTTATGAGTATTTATCCAAAAGAATTGAAATCAGGATCACGAAGAGATTTTAGCACTCCCATCTTCATTGCAGCACTAGTCATAATAGCCAAAATATGAAAACAACTTAATTATCCATCAACAGATGAAAGGGAAAAAAGTGGTACATACATACCATGAAATACTATTTAGCTTTAAAAAAGAAGGAAGTTCTGTAATATGTGACATGAATGAACCTTAAGAAAATTATGCTGAGTGAAATAAGTCAGTCACAGAAAGAGAAATACTGCATAATTCCACTTACATGAGTAAAATCATAAAATAGTCAAATTCATAGAATGAAAAAGTAGAATGGTCATTGCCAACAGCAGGGGGCAGGGGAAAATGGGAAATTATTAATCAAAATGAATAAAGTTTCATCTAGCAAAATAAATAAACTCTAGAGAGCTACTGCATAACATTGTACCTCTAGTCAATAATAATGCATTGTGCACTTAAAAATTTCTATTTTTGAATTTTTTTAATTAAGAAGGTAGATTTCATGTTAAGTGTTCTTACTACAATAAAATAATTTTAAAAATCATATAGACTTTAAGTAGTAAATAAATTAGTTCTCTAGTATAAAAAATTAATTTAAAGAAAAAGATATTTCTTCATTACTAACAAACCTCCATTAGGTAAGAAGTACTTGGTCTCACCTATGAATCCTTGTTTCTCCCAGCCACAGAGAGAGAGAAATAAGATATAATAAGATGTGCAGAAAGAAAACATCAGCCTTGGACTCACCACCATCCTTGCCCACAAGCTCTCAGACATGAGGAGTAATCTTTACACAGGATATGAAATCCAGGCATGGTGGTACATGCCTGTAGTCCCATTTATTTATAAATAAATAAGATACGAGGTTACAGTCCTAAATGGTGTTGGATTAATTTTAGTAGCCAAAAATTATCAAAAAGACACAGAATCTGCACTCAACTTTTTTAAAGGACAAGAAAAGAAGAAATAAACAATGTCTTCTTTATACCTCCAATAAAGCAAAATTATTTAGCAAACTAGTTAAAATTACAACAAAAAAAAGAAATTTGGCTGTGGTTTATATCAGTTTGAGGGTATCAAGATGTGAGTTAAGAACAAAACAGAAGGAGAAGGCAAACAAAGAGGGAGCTTCAAAAGTCTATAATGCCTCTTAGCCCTTTCTAACATGCATTTATTACTGTTTAAAGTGAATTTTCAAGACATCAAATTTATTCACAGATATATTCCAAAAATAAAATATTTCCAAATAATCCATTAGTCTTATTTTACAACTATTTTCTATTAAAATAAGTAATTCAGAGCTTATGTCAATCTTTAAATCTAAACAATTTAGAGTTATCTTATTAGTATTCAAAAACATCTGGGTCTCTGGTTTACATATGTCCAAGAAAATTGCCTGGCTCTTCTCTCTCTCTCTCTCCTCTCTCTCCCCATCCCCCTTTCTCTATCTCTTTCTTCCTTTTGTCCCTCTGTGAAACTATTATTTTAACTTCATATAATTGAGAATTTTAGATTTAAAAAATGACTGACTTTGGAGTAAATGATTATTCTCCTACATTTATATGCAGATCACTAATCTGTTGTCTGATGAAAAATATAAAAAAAATTACACTTTCCCTCATTTTAGTTATAAATAACCCCACTAAAATTTAAAAATGATAATCAGGTTACAAAATAAATGGAACAATTCTTCCATAATATTTTTATGACATTAAAATTAAACCAAAACAAAGGATGCTGCTAGAGCCTGGTGGCTTCAGTATTGTGACAATTATTTGTAGCTCTATAATGAGCTGGAAATCATTTCAAAAGGATTTGCAATTGAGCTAGGATGGAAACATCCTAAGCAACTGTAAAATCACTATTAAGGTTGATAGAAAAATCAAGGAGAAGAAAAAACAATTCAGGATATGTAATCCCTGAAAAAATAAACTAGAGAATAACAATTCCTTTGCAAATTAACTGCTAAACAAGAGTTCAGCTCTATACTCTGATGATTTTTCAAAATTCCACTCCATCATACTTCTTAAAATTATGATTTTTTAAAAAATTTATGCTGCAAATTTTAAATTTTCCTGTTCATTTGGAGCAGCAAAGTTTAGCTGCTCCAAATGAACACACAAAAGATCCACAACTATCTAACAAGGAAAATTCTCCTCTCAAAACAGTGAGCTGTCTAAAGACTCAGTAGTTTCTTAATCTACTTTTATTTTGGGTTTTACCTAATGTAGCCACAAGACAATGTTTCTCTAATTTGTTCTCAATGCTGAAACTGGAAAAAGTGCCAAGTAACTATTGTTTGCAAAGAAGTTCTTTCCAACCTGGGTATTTAAACCATCATGACAGGCTCCAGGGAAGTGAATTTTTGTTCTCTCAAAATATACTGAAACTTCTTCAAAAAGAAACAAAAATGCTGAAAGTGAATTTTATTTTTAATTTTATTATACTGCAGGAAGAAAAGGATACTTTGTATCCGAATCAGAGTTGCCAGACAAATACTAACAGACCAGTACTTCTCAGACAATGTTAGTACGTTGTCACTAAAATTGGAATGAAACCGTGCAGAGAACTCCAAGGAGGAACCTTTCTGAGGATGGAAGGGCCAAGAGATTTCTCCCAGTAATGTTTGGTAAAGTGTGTCTTCTCCCACGTCCTGCTGACAACATAAATTATCCAAAAATGCAGTCTCATCCATTTAGAAAGGAAATCTACTCTATTATTGGTTGCAAGGTGTTAGAACTCTAAGCTGAATACAGAAAAGCAAATTGTCATCCAAGTCAACCCAGATCTGCCAGTTTTTCAGATATAAAAAATATCAATCTTATAAATTATCCTTTTTAAACTCCACTCCTCAAAAATGCGTAGGGTTATAAATCAGGGCTGGAAGAACAACTTATAAGATAAAATTTTCTTGCTCTGTAGTCACGTAAACTATGAGTTTATTGTTTATCCACTTGGATTTCATGACCAGAACACTCTGATTTTCCTCTTAACCCTTCCCTAGCTCCAGACTACATCAAGTTTTCCAAATTCCTTGATTCCTAAAGCTAACTTGATATTTTCTTTTGGCATGTATTGCCTTTTTATTTTCCCCAGCTGCTTCTTCCTCATTTCATTTCTTCTCAATCAGTACTTTGCTGCATGCACACTCTCTATATCATGTATTCATATTTTCTGGCCTTCAGTTATTTTATATTTGATTTCAGTTCACCTGCAGTCCTCCACTGGGAGACAGTACAGGATAGTGTTGGATGAAAAATCCTTGCATCAGTGAGCATGAAGTGGGATATAGGTCCTAGGCATCTGTCAGGAAGGATATTTCTTAAATTATAACTTTAGGGCTCAAAGCATTAAGCCACTTCAGCTGCAGTAGCCAACTTCATTGTATGAATATAAAATAAACTAGAAATTAGAAATTCAAAATATCTCCTGTACTCCTAGGCAGCAATCCGCCCACTGACAAGGACTAGAAGTCTCTAAAGAAGTTTTCATAAGTGGTAACAATGAATAATTTAGCTTAGCATTATTTCTATTACCAATTTATTGTAAGGTTAAAGAGCTCTTGAAAAACATCTTCCTTTACTTGAATGCCACTGATGCTAAATGATAAAACTATTAAAAACTCCAGGAGCATTCTCTGACATTCCCCCCCAAGATCCTCATCCGTAAGAATCACCATGACACTTTCCCTGGCTACTCCATCTTAAAAAATAATAGACATGGGGATGAGCAAAAACACAACCCAGGACTCTTTCTAGAAAATAGGTATCTAGTTGATTCACATAGCCATTCATAAATACCCCAAAAAGTTGAGATCCCCAAATCTTAGCTCTTGAGAACATGTATTCAGAATATCAGCAGCATGGGCTGTGATTAGATTCAAATACAATTTCTTTCATGTTTGTCACTCTTTTTCTAAATCTAATGATCTGTACAACCAATAGATAACTACCATTTTCACAAATGGAACAACATTTCATGAGGTTGCTTTCAAGATCACATTGCCACAGCTAGTCTAGGATGAGGGTGTGGCTCAGGAATTTGCTGTCCATCATTCCAGGACCCTTCTGCAGAAAAGTCTAGATATGCAAGAGAAAATAAAGTCATTAAAGACTATGTGATCACACAAAATGTATAGGCAATTGTTACCAACACAAGAGATTTTGAATAAATGCCAGAAATATAGAAAGTGGGGCTCATAACTTGATAGATAAAAACAAGTAGAAAATTTACAACCTAAAATATAATGCAAGGGTGCTTCAAAGGAAACAAATTTTACCAAAGGGAACCCCCATGGAGACACAGCATACAGAGACAGCAAGTAATTTTGATTTCATGAAATTTAAATGAGATTAAACACTGTACTGAAAATAAATGATGGTCTATGTACAGGACCTGGATGGGAGACCTATCCCCCTGAACTGGCATTTACCCCTTGGCAAGAAACCAAAGGGTTCTTATTTAAGTAATTGAACAAAATTCTCGGATACTAATATTTCTAGTGTGCATGCTGACCCTTCCCATAAGAAAACTCCTTTTTACCTGCCAACAGGTATGTCCTACTCTCCTTTGACCTGCGTAGAGTCCCTGGCCTGACCTCCCCTTCAGATCAAAGATCCAGGACAGAAAAGTCCATCCTCTTTCACAGCAGGGGAGGAAACCAATTTCAAAGACACTGGAATTTCTTTTATTTATTTATTTATTTATTTACTTATTTATTTCAGCTTATTATGGGGGTACAAAAGTTCTGGTTAGCTATATTGCCCATGTCGCTCCCATTCCCCCGAGTCTGAGCTTCAAGTGTGTCCATTCCCCAGACAGTGCACATCGCACTCTTCTTGTAGGTATACACACATCCCCTCCACCACCCCATCCCCCCAAGTCAGAACTTCAACATGTCCATTCCCCAGACAGTCTGCATTGCACTCATCATGTAGGTATACACCCATCCCCTCCCCCCACCCCCCACCTCTGTCCAATACACAATTGGTGTTATTCCCAAATGTGCACTTAGGTGATGATCAGGGAAACCAATTTTCTGGTGAGTACATGTGGTGCTTATTTTCCCATTCTTGGGATGCTTCACTTAATAGAATGGGTTCCAACTCTCTCCAGGAGAACCAA
>JAQIFY010002583.1:0-13208 GCA_028533085.1 Varecia variegata | reverse complement strand
CATCATGTAGATATACACCCATCCCCTCCCCCCACCTCTGTCCAACACCCAATTGGTATCATTCCCAAATGTGCACCCAGGTGTCGATCAGGGAAACCAATTTTCTGGTGAGTACATGTGGTGCTTATTATATTTTAATGCAAAAATCATAAAATTTACCTCTGAGTAGAATTTGTTTTTAGACTCTTAGGATAGAGGGAGAGAAAAATAAACACCTTATAATGTAAATAGAATTCATCTGAAAGAAAATGCAAAGAGTAAACACAAAATAGAAATGTCCTACTTTTCTTAATAAAAATATTAAAGCAAAGTTGAGGTAACAATTTAATCATAACAAAGTAGCCAAACATATTATAATTTATAATATTACATGCTCAAGGCTATGGTGAAACTTTTATAGACTTACACATCTAGTAGTATTCAAAGTTTTAAGAGTATCCTTTCACTTGTAAAAACATTTATGGGTTGCTGGGTTCTTTTACCCAGCAACCTTACCTATAGGGTTGATTCCTAAAGAAATACACTAAATAAAGACAAACCTATACACTAAATAAAGACAAAATAAGAGGTCCATTCCAAGTGTATCTCTAATAGAGAGAGGGAAGAAGAAAGAAAGGAAATTAAAATTAACCTAAATATTCTATGATAAATGCACTGCTTATATGTGTGTATGTATATACATTATAGAAAACCAAGTCCATTAAATATAATAATTACATAGACATAAAAAATAATGGTTACTTGGAAAAGAGTAGAATACAAAACAATACATACACTGAAAAACTACATCTTCAAAAACTAAAATATAATCTGTAAGGGTTAAAAGAGGTCAGTGTGATAGTGGCTGCCCCCCCAAATGATCCTTGATGGTGTTATTATTGAACATTCTAATGCTACTTCTTAGTAACTATAGTTTACAAATCTACATTTTTGAACTGGCATAAAATAAGAGGAAAAATAGTCATTAAACACATACTATAAACTTTTAACTCAGTAACTAGAATAGCTTTGAATGTCTATATTCATACATAGGACTCAGTGACTATGTACAGTACCCATACAGTATATTGATAGAGCTAGAACAGCATATAAAAGCACCTAGAAACTGTTATTACGATGTGAAAAGTTGAGAAGAAAGAGGGGTGGGGCAGAGCAGGAGAAGGGATTTGGGCAGGAAGGCAAGGAAGCAGCTAGAACACCAAAGTCAAATCAGTAATGACAGAGCCTTCAAATCTCCAAAGCAGTGCGGAGGTCTTTCCTGGACAGGTAAATAAATGGTTATTTACTTATTTGCTGTTTTCAGTTCTGATAACGCTGACTGAATGGTGGCAGAGTACCTACTGAATAGATACCTAGAGAAGATAGACTGCATTAGATTAACAGCCACACACATACAATTTTTCTAAAAGAAAATTTATTTCCCTATCAAGCCTAGGAATCAGAAGCTAGAAGGTACAAGCTAGAGAAAGAAAAAAGATTAAGCCCCAAAAACTATTAAAACATTTTAGGAGAAATGGATTCCACTTGAAAGCCAGATAAAAATAGGAACTGACTGAAGCCATCTATACCAGCCTTTCTCCCTTTCTTTTAACCTCCAACCACATCGTTTTTTTTTCTTTTTTTTTTTATTTATTTATTATAGCTTATTATGGGGGTACAACCATTCTGGTTAAGTATATTGCCCATGCCCCTCCCAACCCCCCGAGACTGAGCCTCAAGGGTGTCCATTCCCCCAACAGTGCACATCGCACTCATCATGTAGGTAAAACCACATCTAATGACTTCACATGACATTCTTCTGCAACCCTACCTGGGAACCCTACCTGGGCAACTGTGGAAAACCTATTTGCAAAGAGCAAAGGTCTAGAGTCACCCAGATTTGAATTAGGTTTACAGTAGGCACAGAGACCTCCCCCCTATCCCCACCCCATATCTGCCAGCTCTGATACAAGGACAAGATATCAAATATTAGAACAATTTTAGAATCTTCATAACCTTGAGCTGGGATGAAGCATGGATATAAATACACTTAGGTTAAATCAAACTCATGAACATAGGGTATACCAGTTCCAAGAAGATGTTTTCAAAGGTTTGCCTAAATAATTCTCTCTCTGAGAACCATAAAGAAGCCTCAGATAAAATAATTCACTCATAAATGTGAAAAAATGAAGAAAAGTTCTCTAAAGATAATCTTATCTCTTAAAGATCATTTAATTTGGGGAATTATCCTTCATTTAACATATCCAGACAAAGTAGAAAACTAATCAGCTTGAATCTGTTTTCTCAGTTTAAAAAATCAAAATACATATTTATGAATATTTGTTGATTTTTCTGCTAAATTCTATGAACAACAATAACAACAAAAAGCCATGAATTTTGGTAATTGGCATTCAAAGAGCTTATAGTCTACATAGATCACAAAACACCCTAGTGTTCTACACACCTGGGCATAATCTATGAAGTTAAAATATAATGATTTCCTCACAGTTAAACATTTCCAAACTGAACAATTCCTAAGAATTGTTCATCCTCTCCAAATGAACATAAATGAGAGCTGGCTCCCTGCCCCACCTCACTCTAATGATTAGGCCCACTTAATCACTATCTTCCAGGACCGCTTTCTTCTTTTGAGGACATTAAGACAAATTTTCCAGCAGGCGTACTGACACCAGGCAACTCAGCACAGCTGTCTCTAATGAAACCATTGAGCAATCATATACAATTCTCTGAAGTTTGATGTTCCCTGAACTAAAGCTCCTAGAAGCTCAGAATCTTGTTTATATAATAAAAGGAATAAAATTCAATCCCTTCGTTGAAATGGATCCAAAAGAGGCTCTTTGTACCCTGCCTTTGAACTCACCAGTAAGCCGGAGCCCCTGGAGTTTATGCCTGCTCAGCCTTCTGGCTCCCCAGGCTGGAATCCCACACACTAGGCTCTCAGAATGGAATCTATTACTTTATGTAGGCACCTGGATTGGCTTTGCATAATTGGCATCAGTTGGGTACACTATGGCCAGGAAGGCTGACTCACGCTGCTTCCTCAGGCAGGTAACCCAGACAATACAGAGACAGTAGGAGAGGCAAAGAGCGGAAGCTGAGATAGATTAGAGAAAGACCACAGAAACAAGAAAATTAAAACCACCCTAATGTATTATACCTGAAAAATATATGTATTTTGCATTCGCTTGAGAAATAGGGTAAACTATTTCCTTGCAACTTAATTAGGTGAGAAAGGACAGAGATTGCCTTATAATGATCCCTGGTCATCAAGGACTTAGCCCTGAAGGATCAGCATTTCCCATCAATCCAAATGGGTAATCCCTACTTCCAATGCTAGATCCAACTTAGAGATATGAGAGTTCATACTCACCGTAGAAGGACTAGCTAGTTGCAGTCCCCACAATGCTTTCAGACTCAGGTATATTTTGCACCTATTTCTTAGTACATTGATCACTTTTTCTAAACTGTAGCAAAGAACAATGTTCCCAAGGATAAGCCTTTATGGCTTAAGTCCAGTAAAGAGATTTGAAGACTAGATATAGAAATCTCACAGATTCTTAGGACACTGGACATCAGTGTAGCTAAAAATCATTTGAACATCTTAAAATGCAGATTCTTATTCATGGAGTCTGCGAAGGAGCCTGAGATTTTTATAATTCTAACTTCCAGATGCCTGTGCTGCTGGTCTGCTGAGCACACTCTGAGTGGCTAAGCTCTATAGGCTCTAGATATTTTAAATAACATGGTAGCTGCTCACAGGATGGCATATTTCCTTTTTTTTTTTTTTTTTTTGAGACAGAGTCTTACTCTGTCACCCCAGCTAGAGAGCCATGGCATCAGCCTAGCTCACAGCAACCTCAAACCCCTGGGCTCAAACGATCCTCCGATCCTCCTGCCTCAGCCTCCCGAGTAGCTGGCACTACAGGTGCACGCCACCACGCCCAGCTAATTTTTCTATTTTTAGTAGAGACAGGGTCTCACTCTTGCTCAGGCTGGTCTCAAACTCCTGACCTCAAGCAATCCTCCCGCCTCGGCCTCCCAGAGTGCTAGGATTACAGGCATAAGCCACTGCACCCGGCCATCATATTTGCTTTTAGAACTAGTAAATAGCATTTCTAATTCCTGCCTTCAACCTAGAATTAATTTCATTTCAGGCCTGGTTCTTAAGAACTAAGGCCAACCTTCATATTATAAGAGTGCCTCTTGGTAAAGTGAAACTAAAATGAGATTAAATGCATAATAAAAAGCACCTGTTCTAACCCCACTAAGCATCCATGGCAATGAGATTGATCTGGAGACTCTATATCCCTAAGCCATACTGGAGGTTAGTCCTCAGTAAAATGCACTTCTCTAACCCAGAGTGTTATGATAGCCTATAGGTCACATTTGGCAGGCTTCCCAATTAACTGCCTGGGGAACGTCTCATGATGCATGGCTTACATCCTATCCTTGAGTGAATCTTACCCAGAGTTCCTCAAATCCTATCATAATTTCTGTAATCTGCTGATACTAAAACGGACACTGATTTTTTTTCCTGAATCATGAAGTTTTGCTCATTTGTTTGTGAATCAGGAAGTGTTATGAATGGTCTTGCACATAGAACATTTTAGCCTGTATGTTATCATCTTTGGCCAATGACTGTAACCAATCTGTATTGTATCCTCCAATGAAAAGGGGCAACTCCAATATGAGTAGACCCCTCCTTTTTTCTAAACTTTCTTTTAATATCCTGCCAACTTGTAACAGACCCTGGAACACTTCCAACTTTGTTGGTGTGTCTTCTGGGGTTGACCCTCACATTTGGCTTCCAATAAACCTTTATCAAATTATTTCTGTCTCCACAGCCTTAATTTGGGTCGACAGCTATATGTACATGAGAAGGCTGATGAAAATGCCTTCTTCCATAAAGATAGTACTATAGCTATGTTTCTGTCTTCACCCAGCCTCATCAAGTCATAAAATCTTGTTCTTTAAAGCCTTGTACAATTATGGGAATCAGGAAATCTTTGAAACATAAGCCTCAGGAAAAAACCAAACCAAACAAACAATAAACTCCTGAGCAAAGACTGAACATAAGCATTTTTCTTGCTCCTTGCTCACCTTCTGTATACCCTGGAGTAGTAGAGACTGTACTTCCTAAAGAAAAAGGGTGACACAGATGAAATTACACCAATTTAGTTTAGATTTTAGGCTGCATTTGGTGGTTTTAATTTAAACTCCAACCCAAATAGTTAACTGTTGAGAATCCTTATTTAACTTCAAAATACCATGAAGAAAACATCCCATGAGTTAATCCACTGACAAATTGGATAACTTAGATGAAGTGAACAAATTGCTAGAAAGACACAAACTACCAAAATTGACTCAAGAAAAAGTTTAAAATCTGATAGGCCTGTAACAACAAAAAATATGTTTAATTTTAAAACTTCTCACAAAGAATGGCACAGGCCCAGATGACTTCACTTGTTAATTCTATCAAACACTTAGAGAAGAATTATTACCAATTCTTCAGAAGCT
This sequence comes from Varecia variegata, assembly GCA_028533085.1. Classification (NCBI taxonomy): domain Eukaryota; kingdom Metazoa; phylum Chordata; class Mammalia; order Primates; family Lemuridae; genus Varecia; species Varecia variegata. Next base: position 7,691 of record JAQIFY010002583.1, on the reverse strand, counting down.
CTTCCAGAAAGTAGAAGAGGTGAAAATACTTTGCAAATTATTCTGAGGTCAGTGTTGCTCTGATACTAAAACCAGAAGAAGAAACCACAAGAAAACTACCAACCAATATCTCTTATGAAGAAAGATGTAAAGGGCTGATAACTAGAATCTATAAAGAACTCAAGCAGATCAGCAAGAAAAAAATCAAACAACCCCATTAAAAAGTTGGCAAAAGACATGAACAGAAACTTTTCAAAAGAAGACAGACTAATGGCCAACATATGAAAAAACATTCAACGTCTCTAATCATCAGGGAAATGCAAATCAAAACCACAATGAGATATCACTTAACTGCGGTTAGAATGGCTTATATCAAAAAGTCCCAAAACAACAAATGTTGGCATGAATGAGGAGAGACATTAATACTTATACACTGCTGGTGGGACTGCAAAGTAGTACAACCTCTATGGAAAATAGTATGGAACTATTTCAAAGAACTAAAAGTAGAACTACTATTTGATCCATCAATCCCACAACTGGGACTTTGCCCAAAGGAAAAAAAGACATCTGTACTCAAATGTTCATAGAAGCACAATTCACAATTGCAAAGATATGGAAACAACCCAAGTGCCTATCAATACATGAGTGGATTAATAAAATGTGGTATATGTATGCCATAGAGTACTATTCAGCCCTAAAAAATGGTGAACTGATACCTCTTGTATTTACCTGGATGGAACTGGAGACCATTCTTCTAAGTGAAGTACCACAAGAATGGAAAAACAAATACCACATGTATTCACCATTAAATTGGAACTAATCGATCAACACCTATGTGCACATATATTAATAGAAATAACATTCATTGGAAATCAAGCAAGTGGGGGTGGGGAAGAGGGGATTTGTCAATTCACACCTAATGAGTACACTGCACACTATCTGGGCAATGGCCACACCTATAACATTGACTCAAACTGTACAAAGAAATATATGTAATCAAAACGTTTGTACCCCCATAATATTCTGAAATTTTTAAAAAATGCATTAAAAAAAAGAAAGAAATCATTTTCCTGGCTATGAGCCTGAATTAGCAATTTTACACTTCAGCATTGCCTTTCTATCCCAGCATATAGTTATTAAACAATATTGGTAATACTCATAAACAATAAATTCACTCCTATATATTACCTAAAAAAAGATGTAAAATTCTTCAACAAAATACTATCAAACTGAGTCTAACAACATATCAAAATGATAATATGCCATGACTAAGCAGGATTTATCCCAAGAATTCAAACTTGCCTTGACATCTGAAAATCAATTAATGTAAAATACCACATCAATATAATAAAGAGGAAAGAAGTATGCTCATCTCAATAGTACAGAAAAAGTGTTTGGCAATATCCAACACCCTTTCAGGATGAAAACACTCAGCAAAACTTCCTCAATCTGATAAAGAGCATCTATAAAAAGCTCATAGCTAACATCATACTTAATAGTGAAAGACAGAATGCTTTCCCTCTAAGAGCAGGAACAACTCAAAGATGTCTACTTTTGCCACTTCTATTCAACATTGTACAGGAGGTTCTAGCCAGGGCAATAAGGCAAGAAAAAAATAAAAGTCACCCAGAATGAAAAAGAAAGGTTAAAACTATCTCTATTTGCAGACTACATGATTTGCTGTATATAAAACCCCAAGGAACCCACAAAAATTATTAGAACTAATGAGTTCAACAAAGTTTCAGGATACAAAATCAATTGTACTTACACACCTGCAATGAACAATCTGAAAATAAAATTAATAAAACAATTCTATTTACAATAGTATGAAAAGAATAAAATATTTGGGAACAACTCTAACAGCGGTGCAAACTTATACTTTGAAAACTACAAACCATTGTTGAAAGAAATTAAAGACTTAAGTAAATGGAAAGACACCCATGTTTATGAATCAGGAGATTTATTATGGTAAGATGGAAATACTCCCCAAATTGATCTATAGATTCAGTGTAATCCTTATCAAAATCCCAGCTAATTTTCTTGAGAAAATTCACAAGCTTATCCTCATACTAATATGGAAACACAAGGGATCAAGAATAACTTAAACAATCTTGAAAAAAGAACAGAAATGGAGGGCTCACATTAACTGATTTCAAAATTATGATGAAACTACAGTAATCAAAATAGTACAGTAAAAATAGACATATAGATCAATTAAATAGAAGAGTTCTGAAATAAACTCTTAAATGTATAGTTAATTGATTTTCAACAAGGGAGTCAAAACATTTTAATGGGGAAAGAATGGTCTTTTTAACAAATAGTGCTGGAATAACTGAATATCCACATTCAAAAGAATAAAGTTGGACCCCATCTTTAAACAATACATAAAAAATTAACTCAAAATGGATCACAGACTAAATATAAGAGCTGAAACTATAAAATTCTAAGAAAACTGAGGAGGAAATGTTTGTGACCTTGGGTTGAACAAAGAATTCTTAGACACAACACCAAAACCTAAGAGACCATACTAAACCTGCTGTTTACCTCTTATGAGGAATGTTTTCATGAACTTAAATGGTAATTCTACTTTTTTATACTAAGGAAAGACTATTTCATCATCACCCAAATAGAAAGATTGAAACAATAAGTTCCCCTTCAACAGTGACACCAGTTGTCAGATGTTCTGGCTGTCAATGTGACTTCAGAAAGTGTTTGTGTATCCCTGACTGAGTGATGTCTTAATGCACTGGAATCCCCAGGCAAGATGTTCTGTATAATTTGGAGATACCACATCCTAGCATTTTCCAGAAATTATCTGGTGCTGTGAAATATAACAATATATATTAGAAAAATCAAATGTTTGTTTTATTAATAGTTTATTTCTAAGCAGTTAAAATTAAGAAGAAAAAATTAAAAATACCTTAGAAATAGGTTATAATCATAAAACTGGTTTTCAAACACTAAAAAGAACAGTAGATCTTTTTCATAAATACCAAATGTCCTATGTTTAGGACAAAGAAATAAGGATAATTCTTTGTTTTAATTTGTCTATATATAACATAGATGGAAATCATTCCTGGTATTCAAAAACATACAGTGAGTGAGAGCAAAACAATAAAAGCTTTTAGAACATAATACAAAAGATTATTTTCATGCCTTCAGGGCAAAGAAGAAATTTTTACATAGGACTCTATTCAAAATGCACTAGCCAAAAAGGAAACGATTGATATATTCAATTGTATCAAAATGAAGATCTTTAATTAAAAACAATCTTTAATGTGGTAAAAATTTGATTAGCAAAGGATATTTGCAACGTTCATAACAGTAAAGGACTAATATCAAAATGTTAATATTATCTTTAAGTCTATGAATCATAAAGAAAAAAGATAGTCTAATCAGACACTTCCAAAAAAAGGGAAATCAAATAAATAGTCAATAAACATTTGAAAATACACTTAGTCTCACTACTAATCAGAAATTTGCAATTTAAAATCACAATGAAGTATGGGACATATCCTCCAGGTGGCAAAAATGCTTGAAGTCTGAAAATACCACGTATTTGCAAGTATATGAAGTAAGAAGAACTTTCATATATTGCTGACATAATTACTTTAAAAACAGTTTGGTTTAATCTACTAGTGCTGAACATTCACATACCTTACAATGTAGCACCTCCAATTTTGGATTTACAATGTAGAAATCTCTTGCATCTGTGCACCATCTGACATATGAAAAATATTTCTAGCAGCATTTGTCTGTAAACAAACAAAAAAGTAAAAACTAAAAATAATTGTATATCAACAGTAAGTTGAATAAATAATATATCAATACAGCACTAAAAATAGATAAATCATACTACACACATCCATGTGAATCTATCACACAAACATAACATTTGAGCAAAAGCAGCAAGCCACAGAAAAATATATAAAGTATGATGGCATTTATGCTAAGGCCCAAAATAGGCAAAACTGAGCAATATATTATTTATGGCTACATAGTCAGACAGCAACATCATTTAAAAAACATAAGGGAGTTATGAACTTTTATATGTAAATTTAACAATTTAAAAAATCTTAAAATATAATTATTCATATAAAAAAGATGAACCACTAAGTATACCACAGACTTTGATTTTTATATCTTTAGGAAACTTCTAGATTGACTCTTGTGGCTCACTTGAATAAATGTCATTAATCATTAACTGATTTTGTTTCTATTAAATAAACAAATTGAATCTAATCTAGATGTTCAAAATTATCAAAGCAATTATCTGTGGAGAACAGGAATTAGAAAACAAAGAAATAAAACAAAAAAAATTTTTAAAAATAGAATCACCTGTCGATTTATCAAACTATAAATGATTCCCAGATGGTTGAGATGAATCAGGGAGTGGCCAGTCACATGTAATTAGGAGGGTATACTGTGTAAGATTCCTTCTAGACTAAGTCTCATATTCTTTACAAATCTTCTAGAAACATAACACTACCTAGTTTTCTAGTTGTGGCATATTTAGAATTTTTTTCTATTTTATTTTTCTTCCATGATGGGCCATAAAATTCAAGCTGTAATTAAAAATTAGCTCTCAGTTGTAAATGATAATCTTTTCATTTATTATTATAAACAATATTCCTATTGAAAGCACTATGGCTTTATGACAAAGCCCTCATAAGTTAGTTAATAATGATCAATTTAAATTTAACTCTCATAATGAAAATGTCAACTCTCAGCACCTGTGTTCTACAAGATTGTTGGAAATAATATATACCTCTAGGTATATCACAGGAAAATACTGCATGATGATAAACTTTGGAGATTCTCTATGATATTTATAAAGCAACATATCTCAAGTCAAGATCACAGGAACATAAAGTGCTTCCACTGTGTTTGCGAGCCACTGTGTTCTGCTGTAGAACACTTATTTTAAGGACATAGACAAATTGGAAAATGTCCAGGAAAATGTTTGAGAGGATTAGGTGATAAACATCATCAAGTTTAAAAAAGAAGAGAAGAAAGGAACAAGAAAACAAAATGCTGATGGCCTAAATATGTTCATTTTAAAGAAGAAATAAATTCTAAAAGGAGACCGGATAGATGTCTTCAAATATTTGAAGGATTACGATGAGAAGAAATATATCCTTTTTCTGAATGTCTCCAAGAGGAAGCCAGCATATTTTTAAGTAGATGTTAAAAGGGCAGGTATCAATTAAAAAAATAAAAAGAGAATTTTTAATTACAGCTGTCCAGAATAAATGGACTCTCTGATGAAACAGGGACCTTTTAGCCATGGTAGGGTCTAATCAGAAACCGACAAACCATGGACACACTAGAGATGACTTTTGCTTTTGGGTAGATTGACTTAAATGACTGCTAACATCCTTGTTTGAATCAAAGATTCTCAAATTTCCTCCCATGATGATTCATTAATCTATTTTCAGATGCTGCTTACCAAAATGCTATGGGTTTATATAAAAACTAAAATTATGTTATTTGAATGTTCATTTTGGCCAAATAAATTGGACAAGAAGTATTTTTTTTCCTTTATCTGATTGCTTCAATTTTACTGAGTGGCACTTGCATGGATCTCTACCAAATCTGGACAGGATTCATCTGAAGCACAGCCTGTGCCTTTTAAATAAGATCTGCCATAGTTTAAAAATAGCCCAGATGAACGAAGGAAATTGCAATTTCAATTCAAAGGAGAATTGACACTAGCAAGCACCCATGTGCTGATGGAAGAGTGTATACAATCATTGTCTGAAGGAAAGTGCTTTAGTCAGAGAGAACTGCAAGGACAGACTTCCTTTCTCTTTACAGTATGAGAATGAAATCTGAACTTTTCTGTCAGTGACAAGGTTAGAGCAGTACACCACCCACACAGAAAATGAATCAGACACAAAGAAGCAGATTCTCCTAGAACTTAAAGCACTTTTGGAAGCTGCCTTAACTCTTTCAGAATACCAGGAGACAACAAAAAAAAAAAAAAAAGGAAAGTATCCAATAATACTTTTATAGCTATAAAAAGTTAATCCATTTAATACTATTAATAATGTTGGGACAAGGGAAAGAATCCCAAATATCCAATAGTAGAGGATAATTAAATGAATTATAGTTTATCCAAGTAATAATGTATTATTACCATATTTTACAATCATTATGCTCATTATGCATAATTATAAACCATAAGACAAACTGACAGGTGCTAGGTAGACAAAAAAAATTGTGAAGTGGCAAGTGCTATGTATGAAAAAAAAACCTATGTAGAAATTTTAGGGTGCTTGACAAGATAGCAATCTACCACGAGATGCTGGCTCTGCCTCTGTACTTGAAAAATGATTTGCACAAATGAGAGGGAGATTGGTCGATTTCAGAACGTAAAACTGTAAAAATCTCTGAGGAAACAGAAGTCGGTCAGGTCTAAGTCAGGTGGGGGAAATGAGGAAAGGGGAAAAGGTCTGCTTAGAGTAGAAGGGGGTCCAAAACCACAGTCATGGAAATAAACTGAGAACTTCCTTATTGTGCCTTTTATTCTAGCTCACATGGTCTTGGTTCACAGCCCACCCAATTACCAACTTCAGGTAGCATAACAGCAGAAGAACCAACCAGAGCTAGATGGAGACTTCAGTGTAACATCCAAGTAGGGATAGATACTGGAACCAGGAAGAAAGTGCAGGTAGGTGGCCAACACCTAACCATTTGTTCCCTTCCCCTCTTTGATCCTGTGGTCTAAAGTCAATAGCTCTCAAAGTGTGGTTCTTGATCAGCAGTATCAGCAGCATCTGGTAACTTGTTAGAAATTCAAACATTCTTCACCTGCCCAGCCTGACTGCATTAGAAACTCTGCGGGGTGGGATCTATCTAGCCTTCTGTGCTCTCACAAGCATGCCTGATGATTCTGATGCATGCTAAAGTTATAGAGCCATTGGTATGGGTGTCTTAATCCAAAGGAAGCAACTCATAGAAAAGAAACATGCCCTGGGGAAGACATGGAGTGGATGACTGAGATGTAGCACCAAGGTCATCAAGTGTGAGGGAGGTAAGGATGGGAAGAGGTGGTGGTGTAGCCCAGGTGGTCACCTCCGAGGCTCTCCACCCTAAAGTACACCCAAATCGACCTACTAAATTCAACAGGAGGAGCACCAGCCCTGTAGAAGGAAGACGACAAACTCAACACTCTGTAGTAGAGGAAGCTAAATTAATGGACTGGATTAAGTAAGAATTTTAAGTAAAAATTTAAAATAAATATCCTCAAAGAAACAAGGGAGAATATTAGAAACATGAAGCAGGAACAGACTCATAAGGAGGTACAGACTGGAGATACTGGGCATGGAAAACATAACAGTAGAAATAAAAAGAACTTAAAGCAGTAATTGAAGAGCAGAAAGGAGAGTGGATGAAGAAAGTACTGTAAAAATAGAGTGGAGTGAATGAGATCTGTATGCTATCACTTCTATAAATTAAAAGCACAGGCCGGGCGTGGTGGCTCACGCCTGTAATCCTAGCACTCTGGGAAGCCGAGGCGGGTGGATCGCTCAAGGTCAGGAGTTCGAGACCAGCCTGAGCAAGAGCGAGACCCCGTCTCTACTAAAAATAGAAAGAAATTATCTGGCCAACTAAAAATACATATAGAAAAAATTAGCCGGGCATGGTGGTGCATGCTTGTAGTCCCAGCTATTCGGGAGGCTGAGGCAGTAGGATCGCTTAAGCCCAGG
>JAQIFY010002582.1:0-13209 GCA_028533085.1 Varecia variegata | reverse complement strand
AGCAAGGATTTGATCATTAGATTTACATTTAGAAAAATTTACCTGAAAGTCATAGGTGTGGGGAACACATTTTGGAACATGTACGTAAAGCAATGTTAGTAGATAATTCTTGTTTTTGTAGATATTAACCAGTAGTAATATCGAGTAAGTTTCTTATTTTGAAAATGGCTTTCCTGGCAATCTTTTTATACATTTATGTAGATTCTCCCCTGTGATGTGGTTAGGAATGGTTTTCAAAGTTTGTGCCTGTGGTAGGCAGAATAATGCTCCCACCTTCCAAGATGCCCACGTGCTAATCCCTGAAACCCCTGCATATGTTAGGTTGCATGGCAAGACAGAATTAAGGTTGCAGATGGAGTTAAGGTTGTTAATCAGCTGACCTAAAGATAAGGAGATTATCATGGGTCATTCTGTGGGCCCAATGTAATCACAAGGGTCCTTTAAATGTGGAAGGAGGGGAGGTATCAGGGTGACATGATGCGGCTGGCCATTGCTAGCTCTGATGTCAGAAAGGTGCTGCAGGCCAAGGAATGCAGGTGGCCTCTAGAAGCTGGAAAAGGCAAGAAAACAGATTTTTTTCCTGGAGCCTCTGGAAAGGACGACAGCCCTGGACACCTTGATTTTTAGTCCAGTGAGACCTGTCTTGGACTTCTGACCTCTAGAACCGTAAGATAATTTGTGTTCTTTTAAGCCACAAAGTTTGTGGTAATTTGTTACAGCAATAATAGGATATGTACACAATACCACTTACTGTGTTTTATAATAAACCCACCATATAAGGGATCATGAGAAATAATACAAAACAGTCTTTTTAGAAGCAGTAACTGACTGAGATTAAATATGTGTGTGTTTGTGTATTCTGAGGGCCATAAAAATATCCACATATATTTGATGATGTTTCTTAGATTAAAATCCATAATAAGATTCTTAATCTAAATTGGTCAAATCAAAAATAATGTTCTCTTTTTTATAATGCTGTTCTCACATGATTCACATGTGAATAATTCCTGCTGTGCCATATAACTATGGCAATTTCTAGGTTTCGTTGTAAAAATGATAAATTTTGGTCTCCATGACAGGTTTTCCTTTGAAATATATTACTCATATGCTCTGGGAGATTGCTCACATATGCCTCTCTCTCTCTGTCTGTTCTCCTGAAATGTTCTGTATCTGTTGAAGCACTGGATTTTTATTTGATCTTACTATACAATGTTTTATAGTTTTTTCATGGCTGCAGTTGAGCTACTTTTAAACAATTAATATTTTAGTGGGTTTAGTTTGCAAAGTAAGCAGTGTTGTAAACCTGTTTAGATAGATGGCAGGGCATAGCAGGCTGAGGAGAAGTCAGGTCTTTCTAATTCTTCCTCTGGTGGCTGCCCTGGGAGGAAGTGAGCAACTGGTCAGATGGGACCAGGACAACTCTGCTTTGATCAGTTGTGCATGTTGAGGATTCTCGTAATGTTCATTGGGTCCATTCATCCCAAAGGGGCCTTTGAACTCTTACAGTTTATCAGCTTGAGCCCTTTGGGATGTCAGGGACTACTAGTAATGAAAGGTGTCTTAGAAATGAGTGTTTTTGGAATGTTGGAAAATGAGAACTTTGGAAAGTTCTTATTTTTTTTTAATTTAGAGAAATACATATCAAGAGGATTCAGTGTATCTGCTGTGTTTAGGATTTTTGTTTTTTCACTTTTCTCCATGTGTTTGTTATATTACCAATTGTGAACTTTACCTTTGAGTGCTTCTATTATGCATGGCTGCTCCCCTCCCCCAAAATCTCTAGGTTTGTGTTGGGGGGGGGCGCATATCTCTTTTTTTAAAATTTTAAAACTTCTTTAAAAATTGTCCAATGGTAAACCAGTCATCTTGGGGCAGTAATCAGAGTGAAGCGATTGAATGTGTATGATGTGGTCTCCTTAAGTCGTGCCCAGACACCCTCCTTCCTCCATGGGTTCTCATATGTGACCGATCAGTACTCACTCTCCATGGTCTAGGCAGTGAACCCATAGGACAGCACAAGGTGGTCCTACCAAGAACTATCTGCCTAAAAAGATCCAGCCTGGGATGTGCTATGATGGGAGGGGTGGAGAGACGGCAATTAAGTCACAGAGCTAAATTTTACTTAAGAGATAAAAGGCAGATGTACAATTTGCCATGCCTGACCAGTGCAAGACCCTGCAGGTTTCAAGCAGAAAGGAAAAAAGCCACCAGTATGTGTCTCTTGATCCACTCAGAGAAAGGAATTTCCTTAAACCATGTAAAATTTCCTAGAGAATCCTTTGGTAAAACCCAGCTTTGGGGAACAAGTAAGAGTTAGCTTTGGTATCATCTGTGGTTAGTGCATAAGGACTTGCCTTGAGGTTGTCCCATTATGCCTCACCACAGTGGGGAGACAGCAGGGTGTCCACTCTGACCAAGCCCACCCTTCTCAGTTACCTGCATGCTGTATGGAACAGGCCCTCACAGACTCCTGAGAGAGGAGTCTGCAGGAGGGGTGTCTGCCCTCCACCCTCACCACCAGCCCAGGGGAGCTGCAACAGAGAGATGGGGGTGGGATGGTACTTGTATCTGGAGGGTAGAGTTAGGGATACTGTTAAATAGTGTACAATGCACAGGACAGTCCCCAAAACATTTATCTAGCCCACAACGTCACTAGTACTGACATTGAGAAACCTTACAATAGCGTCTGGCTCAATTTCTTCCTTTCCATGACTACTTCTGTCATCGTTTTTGGTGGCTTTTGTTTTCATGTGGATGGTCCATCCTATGCTTTGGCCACTCAGTACCTCAGCTGTCTTACTTCTAATGTTCTGTTCCATCCCCTACATATACCTAATGTACACATTCTGTGGACACGTCCCTGACTTTGTGATCTGTTGTATTAATAATTGAGCTACCTATGTGACCTTGACTTCAAGCATCTCACTCTCTGCCATCTCCTGTCCTTCCAGCTGACCTGTGATAGTTCTATCAGGAATTCTTTACTCTCACAGAGATGTCTAGACACTGACCCACCACTCTCACTGTCTTCTCACCTCCTTATATTTTCACTTCCCTTTCTCGGCTTAGATTCACCCATCTCATGTCCTTGAATGCCCGAATTCCCTTGTCCCCTTCCCTGTACCTTACTTATCTGTCAGAGCCACAACTTTCATTAAGCCCAATTCCCAACTATCCTCCTATTCTTCACCACACCCAATAAATTAAAATCTCTGGAGGAAAACACACAGGTATACCCACTGGTTTCTCTTTAAATTACTTGACTGTATCTCAACTGGGAGTCCAAGCTGCTTGCTTTATGTATATGATTCCCACTCTCTGAAACCACTGCCCCCAGTGCACAGCTGCCTTAAGCTTTAGTGAGAAATTCCCTTATCCTTGCAACACCAAATCTGTCACCTAGAGGCAAGTATACACATACTCTCTTTCTTGTTTTGCCCCCTAATAGAGTGACTGGAATATCCCTGCTTTTATCCAAGGCAAATCAAGTCATCTATGTATGCTGTGGGCCCATTCCCTCTTGCCTTTGTAAAGTCTTTATTCCCGTTATCTTCTCTGACTCTTTTTAGATCTTGTTAGGAAACACCAGGCATGCTCTTCACCCCTCATTCCTCTGCAGCTATTGCTTTGTTTCTCTGGTCGCCCCCATAGCTAAATTTCTTGAAAGAGTTGTCTTTGATGCTGTCTTTTCTTTGCCTTATTGTGTTTTCCTCAGCTACTTCATAGGTTTTTTGGTTTCCCTTTTTACTGAGATTGCACTTATTAATGTCACCAATGACTATCACATTGGAAAATCTCATATCACTTCTTCATTGTTACTTCCTTGATCTGAAAACAGTTCTTAGTAAAACTGACCACCCTCACTTCTTGAGCCAGTCTTCAGCTTGGCTTCCATGGCACCACATTCTCCAGTTTTCCTCCCACCTCCCTAGTGCTATTTACTTCTCAGTCTCCTTTGCTGACTCCTCAAGCTGCATTTGACCTCTATAGTTCAGAATATCCCAAAGCTCTGTCTTGGGATGCCTTTTCTATCTACATACTTTTCCGTAAGTAAATCCATCCATGCTCATAGCTTCAAATATTCTTGAATTAGTAATTCTCCATTAGCTCCCTTTCTAGGATTAGTAAGCTGCCTTTTACACTGCTCAGTGCCCTGGGAGGATGACCCCATCAGCTACGTCACCTGGTCTCCTTAGCCTTCTGGCTTCTGGTTGGGTTCTGCCAGAAGTTGATGCTGGCAAGATCAGAGGCAAGGAGGAGAAAGAGGACAGAGTATTTATTCTCCTCATTCCTTCTCTGCCTGGCAACAGTCATGGCAGTGGCTGACCTACAACTTTGTAACTAAAATTCTTGTCAAGGGACCCCCTTCTCCCTGGCTCCAGCTCTGCCTGGACTCTGGTAGTACCGTTCCTTCCCCCCAATGCTTGCGGTCTAAGAGTGGTAGTTGCTAGTCCTTGGTGCTTCACCATCCTTGCAGGCTTTCTTAAGCTAGCCAACACGTCTGTAAGGAGTCCCTTCATTAAATTATTTTCACTTAAATCTTTTTGAGTGTGTCATTTGATCTGATCAGTGTGTCATCTGTTATCTGAAACAACTATCATAAATACCTTAGAAATATCTCAAACTTCCTGTAGTCAAATAGGTATTTTGATTCTGTGCCCATTGCCCTTACTCACACCTACCCAAACTGCTTCTTCCACAGGTTTTCCCCATCTCAGTAAAATAAACATCTCCCTACCCATATAATATACTCTGTGATCACCTTTTCTTCTTGCTCTAAACATAGCTCAGTTTGTCTCTTTTCTATCTCCCTTAGCAGCTCTGTAGTCCAAGCCACGTTGTGTCTCTCCTGGACTACCACGGTGTTGCCTGACTCATGTCCCTGCTTCTCCTTTTATCCCCCCTGCTGTCTGTGTTCCATATAGCAGCCAGATTTGACCTTCTTAAACATGAAAATGATATATCCCTCTCTAGCTTAAAACCTGTCACGGCTCAACATCCAGTAGAAAACAAACCCAAGCCCCTGTAACTGAACTTAAAAAGCCCCACATCATCTGTCCCCTGCATCTCTCTTCCACCCCATCTCATACCATCTGCCCCTTCACCTGTGTTCTTCAGCCATGGTGGCCTTTCTGTTTCTCCAGCTTCTCAAGCTGCTTCCACCTTAGATTTTTACGCAAAGTTCCATTTACCTGGAATACTCTTCTCTCACCTTGGTGTGGCTGGTCCCTCTTGTCATTCAAGTTTCAGTCTACATCTTCCTCCTCTAGGAAGCCTCCACCCAGCAGAAGTACTCACTCACTGTCTATCAGATCACCCGATTTGAATTTCTCATGGCCCTTAACACTTTTTGGTATTTTTCTTGTTAGTCAACTTTGTGTAAGATTTAAGCTCCCTGAGAATGGTAGGGATATTCTCTGTCATGTTCAGTACTGTAAGACCAGTTCCTAGAACAGTGAGTGGCACATAAGTAGTGTTGATTAAAAAGTTATTGAATGAATGAATGAACGAACAAACTCTTTGCCGTCTGCTTTTCAAATATGTATTTTTTCCTAGTTAAAAAATTTTCATTATAGAAACGAAAAAAATTTTTTATTATAGAATCATTTTTTAAATGCTAAAATATGAACAAGGAAGATGAAAATCACCTTTTTACAACTACCTAGGGATAATCATGTTAACATTTGAGTATATTGCCTTCCAGTCATACAAATGCTTGTATATGTAAGAAAATATGCGTGTTCTCATTTCCTGATGGTTTGTATGAATTCAAAATTATATGTTCTAGACCAGGAAATGGTAACATGTAAGATAAAACTTTTAAAAGTTACTACTGTCTTTTAAAAATAACACTTGCTATTTTTCTTTTTATGCAAGTACTACATTTAGATCTTGATTGTATAAAAACTAAAATATAAAGAAAAGCCTGAAGAAGAAACTAGAAATTAGCTATGATCCTATTTCCAGAGATAATGTCATAGTTAACATTTTAGTGTATATATTTCTGGGCTTGTTTCTATGTATCTCTCTCTGTATATATATAGTTACCATCGTAGACAGAGATATCAACTATTGGTAGCCATCTTTTTGCATGGTTCCAATATGCATGAATTTCAGTTACCATGGTTTAGTTAAATAACTCCAGTTCCCCAGCAACACGGTTCAGATTTCAGTTACCACAGAATGTGTGTATGTATGTATATGTATATATGTGTGTGTAAATACAAACTTCACTGCTAGCTCTTTTTAATCAACAAATCACTAAATAAGTAACAGATGCACATCACATCATGATCAGTGGCCTGTCACATCACTTCTTTCAAAGTCTCTGTCGGTGATTTGTCACTGTGCACCAGTTCTTGATCAGACAGCAAAATGCATAGTTGTGTTTTTTCCTTGTCTCCCAGTGATAAACCCACATGACCTTTTACAAAAATGGCTAGTTGAAATAGAGATTGGCCAACAAAGATGAAAGTTCAGCAAATAAACGTACTGTGATAATACTGGTAATGAAATTTGAATCAAACGTAAGTGGATTGGAGAAGAAAGAGCTGATTGTTTTAATGTTGGCCTGTTGCTGTCCTACAAGCTCTAGATAGGCAGCCGGAGGAACTCAGGGAAGGTGAACTTATTGATGCTGATGAGGAAAATGGTTGTGACAAAAAGCATGAAGATGTCTCAGAGGAAGAGATGTAAAGAAAACCTGACATTAAAGGAACTCACACAGATACTTCACAACACTGAAAGCACAAAGGGTAAAATGTTAGAAAGGAGTATGACAGTTCCCCAAGGCATAGACAAGATAGTCTGTATTGTAAGTTACATGTTGAAAAGAAGGTGGCTAGCACTGTTCAAACTACACTTCATGAGTGTTTTATAAAGAAGTAAAACATTTTAATTCTCAATGTTTCTAATGTTTTAAATTACAGTGTACTAAAGAAATAATAGGTTTACTATTTTATTTCTCTGCACATTTGTAACTGATAATAAGAGTTTTTAATGTTTTGATAACAAATTTTAAAGATTATGGAACAACTAATTTTTCCTGTTAATAAGATCACTTTGCTCAGTGTCAGCTCGTATGGCCGTTTTAGTAGTTCCACACTAACTGTGCAACATGGGGGGGTGCCTGTATAGAACTATTATCTGCATTCTATGGCCAGATATTTGCACATACACATTTTACTTCCACGTATGTTATGAGCCTGATAATATGTTGTTACTTTATCCAATCCTTTTAAATAAATTGAAATATGATAAAAATAAGTTTTAAAAAAATATTTACCTACATATTACCTGTTTTAGGAGTTCTTCATTCCTTTGTATAGATTTACATTTCATTTTTATCTTTTTTTTTAACACTTAACTAATTTCCTTCCCTCCTTCCTTCCTTCCTTCCTTCCTTCCTTCCTTCCTTCCTTCCTTCCTTCCTTCCTTCCTTCCTTCCTATCTCCTCCCTCCCTCCCTTCCTTCTCTTTTCCTTCCTTTCCTTTCCTTTTCTCCTCTCCTCTCCTCTCCTCCCCTCTCCTCCCCTCCCTTTTGTTTTGTTTTGTTTTCTTTTCTTTCTGCTTTTGTTTGCTGAAATATTTTTTCACCTTCATCTTTGAAGGATATTTTCACTGAGTACAACTTTTTGTTTGTTACTTTTTATTTTAATGCTTCCAAGATGCTGTTTCAATGTTCTCTGGCTTGCACAGTTACTAATGACAAATCTACTGTAATTTTTATATGTATATTTTTTCTATATAATGTTTCCCCCTCCCCCCAACTGATTTTAAGATTTTCCTTTCATTTCTGGTTGTCAGCAATCTGATTATGATTTGTCTTGGTGTATGGGGAGGGGTGTGCGTGTGTGTGTGTATGTATGTATGTAAATGTTTAACTATCTCATGGTTTGTTGAGCTTCCTGCATCTGTGAATTTATAATTTTCCTCAAATAAGAAATTCTTGGCCGGGCTCGGTGGCTCACGCCTGTAATCCTAGCACTCTGGGAGGCTGAGGCAGGTGGATCGTTTGAGCTCAGGAGTTCGAGACCAGCCTGAGCAAGAGCGAGACCTCGTCTCTACTGAAAATAGAAAGAAATTAGCTGGACAACTAAAAATATATAAAAAAAATTAGCTGGGCATGGTGGCGCATGCCTGTAGTCCCAGCTACGCGGGAGGCTGAGGCAGGAGAATGGCTTGAGCCCAGGAGTTTGAGGTTGCTGTGAGCTAGGCTGATGCCATGGCCAGATCCTAGGCACTAGGACCACCACGATGAATAACGTTTAGCCTTTGCCTTCAGGTGACTTCATCCAGTTATAATCAAGTAGATACATGCTATTGGTAATTGAGAGGACTAAGGCACGAGGTGAATGTTTCACTGCTTTTGTCTAATTACTTTTAAGGTAATAGTTCTTTCTCAGTGTTTTCAAACTGTGCACTGACATGGAGTCAAATTCAACTTCAATGCATTTATCAGTGTGGTAGGCAGAATTCTAATACGCCTCCCATGATCTCCATCCCGTTACATGCCAAAGGGGAGTTTGCAGATGTAATTCAATCACCAATCAGTTGACCCTCAGGTAAGGAGATTCTGCAGGTGCACCTAACCTAATGGTTAGGACCCAGATGAGCCTGCCTAGAATTCAGACCTATGGAAACTGAGATAATAAATGAGTGTTGTTGTGGTGGTTTGTTGCCCCTAAAATTTAACAATTTATTAATATTATCAAAAATCCAGTCCGTGTTCAAATTTCCAATTGTCTTATACATGATTTTTTTTATAGTTTATTGAATAAATTGCTCATATTGATATTATATAAGAGATAGTTGTATCTCTTAAGCTCTTTTACTCTGTGTTCCTTTCCCTATTTTTCTTTCTTTTTGATTTATTTGTTGAAGAAACAAATTGTTTTTCCTGTGGTACTTCCCACAGACTGCATTCTCATAGTGTCATTTAACATGTTCTGTGACCACTTTTCGTCTCGATATTTTTCTAAACACGTGACATTAAATTTACCATCTTAACCATTTCTATGTGTGAGGTTTATTAGTGTTCGTATATTCACAGTGTTGTACAGCGGATCTCCAGAACTTTTTTGTTTTGAAAAACGGAAGGCGTGTACCCATTAAACACTATTTTCCCCTCTTCCATCCCCTAATCCCTTTGCAACCACCTGTCTACTTTCTGTTTCTATGATTTTGACTACTTCACATCTTCATATGAATGAATCATACAGTGTTTACCCTTTTGTGCCTGGCCTATTTCACTTAGCGTAATGTTCTTGAGGTTCATTCATATTGTCACAAATGACAGAGCTTCCTTCTTCTTTAATGCTGAGTAGTATTCTAATGTGTGTGTATACCACATTTTCCTTATCTGTTCGTTTGTTGATGGATGCTTAAGTTGATTCCATATCTTGGCTGTTGGGAGTAATGCCGCAGTGAATATGGGTGTGCAGTTATCCTTTTGAGATCCTGTTTTGAATTTGTTTCTATATATACCCAGAAGTGGGATTACTAGATCATATGACAATTTAATTTTAAATTTTTTGAGAAACTTCCTTACTGTTTTCCATAATGGCTGCATCATTTTATTAATACATTCTCAGCAATAGTGTATGAGGGTTCCAATTTCTCCACATCCTCACCAACATTTGTTATTTTTTTTTTTTATAGTGGTCAACCTAATGGGTGTGAGTTAATATCCCATTGTGGTTTTGATTTGCATTTCTCTTATAATTAGTGATGTTGAGCATCTTTTCATATGCTTGTTAGCAATTTGTATATCTTCTTTGAATATATCTTCTTGTCTATTCAAGTCCTTTGCCTATTTTTAATTGGGTTTTGTTGTTGCGATATAGGAGTTTCTTATATATTCTGGATGGTAACCCCTTATCAGATATATGATTTGCAAATATTTTCTTCCGTTCTATAGGTTGTTTTGTCACTCTGTTGATTGTTTCCTTTGTGCACAGAAGTTTTTAAATTTGATGTCCCATTTGTCTTTATTTTGTTGCTTGTGCTTTTGGTGTCATATTCAAGAAATTATTACCAAAGCCAATGTCCTGAAGGTTTCTCCTGTTTTCTTCTAGGAGTTTTATAGTTTTAGGTCTGTAATCCGTTTTGAGTTTATTTTTATATATGGTGTAAGGGTCCAACTTAATTTGTTTGCATGTAGATACCCAGTTTTCCCAATGCCATTTGTTGAAAAGAGTGTTCTTTTTTTTTTTTTGTTTGTTTTTTGTTTTTATTTCAGCTTATTATGGGGGTACAAAAGTTCTGGTTAGATATATTGCCCATGTCCTTCCCATCCCCCCGAGTCTGAGCTTCAAGCGTGTCCATTCCCCAGACAGTGCACATCGCACTCATCATGTAGGTATACACCCATCCCCGAGAATGGGAAAAGAGTGTTCTTTTCCATTGTGTAGACTCGGCAACTTGTCAAAGATCATTTACCCAGATGTACACAGGTTTATTTGGGGGCTCTTTATTTTGTTCCCTTGGTCTGTATGTCTGTATTTATACCAGTGCTATCCTGTCTTGATTTTTTAGTATGTTTTAAAATCATAAACTGTGAGACTTTCAAGTTTGTACTTCTTGTTTAAGATCATTTTGGCTATTTGGGGTCCCTTGAGATTCCATATGAATTTTAGGAATTTTATTCTATTTCTGCAAAAAATGCCATTGGGATTTTGATGGAGATTGCATTGAATCTGTAGATTCCTTTGGGTAGTATGGGCATTTAAACAATATTAAGTTTTCTAATCTATGAACACAGGGTGTCTTCCCACTTATTTGTGTCTATTTTTATTTCTCTTAGCAATGTTTTGTAGTTTTTGGTGTATAAGTCTTTCACCTCCTTGTTTAGGTTTATTTCTAAGTATTCTATTTGCTGCTATTGTAAATGGGATTGTTTTATTAATTTTTTTTCAGATTAGTTATTGTTATTATATATGCTATGGTGAATTTTCATGAATTCTCTGTATGTACTTGAAAATTATTTTTGGTTATTCTCTATTTATAGGAGTCAGAATTTGATATTATCTTATTGAGCATATTATTCAAGTCTTGCTTATCTTTACTGATTTTTTCCCCTTCATCTGTCTCAGATTGAGGGAAGTGAATAAGGTACCCTATTATTAGTGTGTTTCTGCATGTTTCTCCCCACATCTCCTGGTTTATCAAAGTTGTTGCTGTGTTATTGGGTGCATACATGTTAATAATTATTATTTCTTTTAAGTGTTATAATCCGTAGTTGAGATTTGTTTCATTAATTTGTCTGTTGGAATATTTTTCTCTCTTTAAACCTTAATACAAAGTTAGAAGATAAAATGGATGGATTCATATCTGGGCATTGTGTAGTCTCCTCCTAATCTCTTCTCCTCCCATAGATATCATTTTTTTAAAATCAGGGATTTTCCTCACTAAGCCTTCTAGTTTCTAATAGATTCAATCAAGATTTGGCCCAGATACCAAAGATTTGGCCATTTAGTTAGTGAATTGTGATTCCAGTTAGGCTTCATAGCTTTCTCATCATGACACTTTTTGGAAGCAAGCATGCTTTGGAAAGAATCTTTAAAATACCACCTGCATGTATAACAGGTACTTCTGTTCTCTGCAGAGACCAGCGAGAACAGCCATTTCCATCTTTCTCTGCTGCATCCCACATTTGCGTGCCCCTTGACAGCTTGCATAATTGTTCACAATTTACCAATTTACCATGCTGTACCCTAGGATTCACATGTAGATGGCTTTAGAGGAGCATCCTGGTGAAAGCAAACAATCTAGCAATTCTGGTCAATAATAACAAAGCACTACAAACATGATAAGAGTCCACCAAAAAGTGGGAGAAGCTGGGTGTGGTGGCTCATTGCTGTAGTCCCAGTGACTCCAGGAGGCTGAGGCAGGAGGATGACTTGAGCCCATGAGTTTGAGGTTACAGTGGGCTGTCATTATGCCACTGCACTCCAGCCTGAATGACAGAGTGAGAAATCATATCTTAAAAAAAAAAAAAAAAAAAGTGGGAGGAAGAGGAACATTTGAAGGCCAAGGCCTGAGGATGTGAGGTGACAGGGAATGTAGGACACGTCAGCACAGGAAGTGTGTGTGATGTGGCTGCCCTTTCAAGGCGGGACTAGAAAGAAAGAGCCGCCTGGTCGGAAAATGATTGTGTCTCTAGCAGGTGATGTGTTACTGTTGAATGAGACTTTAATTATAGTGTAATGCTTTCCTCACAAATACAAAATATAAAATAAAGTATTCATCTCCCTGAATGGTTACTTCCTGATTGCAGAATGAGTCAAATTTTTAGATGATCCATTTCTTCTTATTAATCCCACAGGGGTTCATGGTAGAAAATAAATGAGACTTATTTATGCTTGCAAATCAAATTGCCATAAAAGGTTGTTTCAATAGACAGAGGCAAAATCATAATAAAATAATTTAGTAAAAACGGGAGCTAAGAGTATGCTTAATGGAACATGATGAGATTTAATTTTCTTACTATTTCTATCATTAAAGCTCCATTATCTTTTCTGAGACCTCATTTAGGCTTCCTGCCACACCGCAGTTCTGAGGCATTTCTGGGACACATATAGAAGCCTGTGAGTTCCATTAAAAAACAAAAATAGCTAATAATATTCTGTCCTTTCATTTTTGCTGTTTGATAACAATGTCTCACATCCAGAATTTCTTATATTCTCTTCCTCACCCCATCTCCCGAAAGCCATAAATATCATTATCTAAGAGCTTTCACAAAAGAAGTTGGATTCTAGAGTTGAAAACAAAACTAAGACTTGTTGATGAATGTCTCTGAGGCTCTGAGGATTCTTAGGAATTCATGGAGTCATATCCCTTTGCCTTTAAGCATATCCACAAGTAAATCATATTTGTAGGTAATAACAGAATCAGTAATCAGTAGTAGTGCTAGCCTTTTATGTTTTGTAGCACTTGATAGGTGGGAATAGTCAAGAATCCACATACTTTAAAAACTTCTGGAAAATATTGCCACTTTGGTAATGTAACCAGGGAGAGGGTGCTGGCCTTTTCAACCAGAGAGGCAGAGCCTAGTTAATTTAGGTTCAGTCTGAAGTCAGTGCCCAGAGGCCTAGAGGGCCGGGTGAAAGCAGAAGGTGAGGTGTTGAGGTCATGGGTTGAAGGCCACGCCACAGGTTAGTTGAGGACTCAGAACCTGGCAGTGACAGAGGCCCTGTGGAGCTGACCACAG
>JAQIFY010002581.1:0-13210 GCA_028533085.1 Varecia variegata | reverse complement strand
GGTGGCCGGCTGACGCCGGGGAGGCTGTGGAGAGTCTTCTCTGTCGTCGGCAGGGTCAGCTGCAGCGTGGGGCACCCGTGTCCTGCAGGGGCTGGGACAGGCGACAAGGCCTCCCTTCCACAGCGCCGGGCAGGGAAGTGCTGCTCCAGTGAGACCGGCCTTGCCGTTCCTCCAGAAGCACTTAGCTGCCATTTCCAGCTGGTTCCACCCCGTGAGAAATAACAGTTAAGACACGAGGCTTCGTGCCTGACGGTGCGTGCAGCGGCCCGTGCGCAGCTCTGGGTCCCGGCCTTGCAATTCCAGGGAGAGCCTGGCTCATTCTTGCTCTTGTGTCCCGCAGACAGGCCTTCTCCCGGCAAGGCCCCTCCGTCCTCAGCGCAGAGCCCAGCACTGCCGGCTGCAGTGCCGGGCCGTGGAGGAGCCGTGGCAGAGACAGAGCCTCGAGCCTCAGGGGTGCGCCTTTCGAAGCTCTGATGGCCTCGCCTTGTCTCTGGCTCCAGGGGTGCTGCACGAGGCCCTGCGCCCTGGGTGAACGGCGTCCACAGCCCTCCTGCCTCGGCCGGCACCGCCCTGCGGGAGCACTCGACCGCCAGGCTCCCCGGCAGACCCACCTCACTGCCCTGGCAGCCCCTCGGCCTCGGCCTCCCTCCCGCCGGCTCTGTCCGCAGACCCAGCAGGCTGGTCAGGCAGCGTCCGTGTCTCTGTGGCCAGACCCCGCCCAGGCACTGCCGCTGCTCCCAGTGGGCTGGAAACAGCACCTGCGGGCTGGGAGACGGCCAGACACACTTCCCAGCCCAGGTGAGGGAGGAGCCTCCTCTCTATCTGGAGAGACGGTACAGGGAGAAAATACAGTTGTAAGATGGTGATTTTCTGATCACCAGAAATAGATGTTATCAATGTATTAAGTGGAAGTTAGGGGTAAGCTCCTGACTCCCCACGTCTGCCCCGCCCCATGGCGCACGGCACCTCCAGAGACAGAGCCCCACCTGTGAGGGGCTCCGCCATGCTCCGCTCTGCTCTGGGGCATTTGGGACTGGGTTTCAGTTTCACGCAGAATGTAGGAATCCCCTTTTAGAAGTGGGCTTGAGACTGGCACAGTTCTAAACAGAACCAGAATTAATCTTTAAGAGCAGATAAATTCATTTGAGTCACATGGAGTGAGTGATCACTGTAAAACTTCCCTTTGAGCTTCCTGGTAGCTAATGCAAAAAGGAAAAATGTGTGGGCATAAGACCATGTGCAAAGAGAAGATTTTCTGCTGGAAAGAATTCTGGGGAAACCGTCCCTCAGCTGTTTACGTTGGGAACATTAGAACACCTGACGGCTGATGTCTTGGAATGTTTTCTTTCTTTTGGAAATCAGTGCCCCTTAGATGGATGTTTCTTACTGTCCACCTGGACACCCTGAAAACACAGCACTAAGTTTCAGTGAGACCCTCCCCAAAGCAGTGCTTAGGTTTGGTCCCGTGTGGGGCTGGGACCGCCTCTCCCGAGCAGACGCGATGCCGCCTGAGCCTGGCTGGGCTGTGTCAGCAGTGCCGGGGGACACGCCGGACACGCCGGACACGCCGGACACAGGGTGACGTTCCACAGCGACCGTGGGGAACGGCCTCTGCCCTCCCAGACCAGGGCCACCGTGTCTGTCCAGAGGCCGAGGTGGGAGGTCACCAGGGAGAAGCCCCACGTCTTCCTTAAAGTAGCTTTACTCGTGAGCGAGCATTTTGGAAAAGGGAACACTGAAACGTGGCCATTGATTAATTGGGTCTGGCCCGTGAGGGCTTTGCTATTCGGAAATCTGGTGTACATCTTTCCAGAAACTACAAAGCAGGAAGGGAGTGTTCGCCCTCACTGCGGCTAGGCTCTTCAGCTCCTAGAGCAGCCCAGGCTGGAGCCGTGCGGCCAGGCCGGGGGGCGTGGCCTGCCCAGCCTCCCAGTCCGTCCCTCTTTGGAGTGCATTTGTTCACGGGAGAAACACTTGCATGGGGACATTTTCTTATGGCCTTTGGTCACATTTGTTTGTAAGAAGAGGTTTTGTGGTCTACAGAAATCTGGTGATTATTATTATTTTGATTTCTGGCAACTTGGTTGAAATCGTTATTTTTGGCTTCTCCTGCAGCTCTCATTGCCCCAGGCCTGCTCGGGTGGCTCTGCTTGGCCAGAGGGGCTGTGCGGCCCCACCCCCAACACAGCTCTCTGTGGGGTCTCTGTGGGGTCTCTGGGGTTGGGGTCACCATGGGATCGCCATGGGTCTCTGTGGGTCGGTGTCCCTGAGGAACATCGGAGTGGCAGTGCTCACCTACGCACGGGTCCCCCAGCCCCCGGCCAGTGCGACTCGGGAAATGGCCACCCAGTGCCCGTGGGGCCTGAGCTGCGGGTCACCAGGCTTGGAGTCCAGCAGGTAACGGGAACCTCACCACCACTTCCTGGTCAGAGCGCACGGACGCGTCCCCGCTTCGCCTGCTGGGCACAGAGTGAAGTGACTCTCCGGGCTGTCCTTCCACCCACGGAAGCCACGGTCTGGATGTGCCGTGGGAGGGGCAGTCAGGTGCATGTGGGTGTGTGTCCTGCGTCCCTCCCCAGGCCAGGTCGGGGCCTGAGATCAGGACGTGGGCCCTTTGTCTCTGCTCTGCTCACCTTCCGAAAGAAAGAGAAGAACAGAAAGAAGAAAAAAGAAAGACTCCTCCACCCCTGTGTGCCCCACGTTGCGATGTGTCAGGGCTCGGGGGCTTGGCGGAAGGAGCCGGCAAGCTGAGCTGCTCCCGAGGGACGGTCTGACTCCTCCAAGAATGTGCCTTTCCCCAGCAGAGTGGAAAACCAGGTGCTGTGATCTTCCTGTTGCCTGTTCAGAAACAAAGGGAGGTCACGCCCCCAGGGGTGTCCCTGGTGCCTTGAACAGCCAGGGAACAGCTCGGGCTTGTTCCTTTCCGCCCGGGACATCCGCCCCGGAGTCCTGTGTAAACAGCAGGGTGGGGTGCGTGTGAGCCCGGCTGGTGATGGGGGAGGGAGGGAAGAGAGTCAGCTGGTCCTCGGGCAGATCCGGGGGACAAAGGTCAGTGCAGAAAGCTGCTGTGGCCGGAGGGGGCATGGTGAGCCCGGGCAGAGCGCACCTGCCCTTGGCGGTGGTTCTCAGCCATGGGTGACAGAAAGCCTGTGCGGATCTCCGTGGCCGAGATGAAGAGCTACTACATGTACTCCGAGTGGTGCTCCTGGCTGCTGTCTGTGGCTGAGGGTGAGTCTCTCGGTCCCTCAGTGCCACCGCGGCGCTGGGAACAGCAGGGGCGCAGCACGGATGTTTGTTCACGGATGTCTCGGGAGGTCACAGGCTGCGTAGTCCGTGTCCCCTTTGGAATTTGCACTGGTTCAGGAATGGGGACGGTGTGGACGAGCTCTCCAGCCCAGTTCCCGCTCGGCTCTAATTCACGTCATCTTCACCTGAGGCAGAGAACTCGCATTGGCCGGCAGGCACACACCTCACACCAGGTGCGGACATCAGCCGGGGTCCGCCGGCTCCAGGCCCATTGGAGGCTCGGCCGGGGCAGGTCTGAGCTCTGTCGGGGCAACGCACAGCCAGGCGCCAGGCAGAGCGCTGCCTGGGGACTCCGGGCACCCGCTTGGCGCTGGGCTCCTGGTGCGCGTAGCTTGGTTCAGGCGCACAGAGCTTCCTGCAGCAGCTGCCCAGGGAGCCACAGTCCCAGCCGAACTCTCCTGTCCCCGAGGGGGTTGTTGCCTTCCACCCTGGCGTTCAGGAAGTCCCTGGATGTGGCGAGGGCTTGCTCCTTTGGTGGCTGAATTAGTTGTCTGTCTGTGTGACGTGGGCTGCAGCTGGGCTGGTTCCCAGCTGGGAAAGCTCAGAAAGGTGCGGTGAGGACAGGTCAGCAGGTGGGGTGGGGGCATCTGCCCCACCAGATTCAGAGCTTGACGTTCACACGACGTTGCGTTCACTGTCCCATTGGAACTCACCGGTGTCACAGATGGGGCCAGTCGGGTAGCAACTGCCATCTGTGGACGTGGCACAGAGACAGCAGGTGCCTACAGGATGACAGCTGCCACCCCTGAGTTCTGTCTGTGCCTGGGCTCCTCCCACACTGCCCGTCTCCCCGTGGACCTGCTGCCGTGGCGCAGGGGACTAGTCAGGCAGGGGTGGCATTGCCACAGGAGTGCCACGGGAGCATCCTCTGGGGACACGGAGCCCACTGGTTATGAGCACCAACTTGGGAGCCACACAGAGCACTCTGCAGTGGTAGGGAGGAGGCTTGACCACCCGAGGGGAGGGAGGCCCCACCCACCTGAGGGGAGAGAGGATTCACCTGAGGGGAGAGAGGATTCACCTGAGGGGAGGGAGGCCCCGCCCACCTGGGGGGAGAGAGGATTCACCTGAGGGGAGGGAGGACTCACCTGAGGGGAGAGAGGATTCACCTGAGGGGAGAGAGGACCCACCCACCTGAGGGGAGAGAGGATTCACCTGAGGGGAGGGAGAACCCTCCTGAGAACAGGTCTCACAAACAAAGGAAGCCTTGTGAGAAGGTCTGGGGCAGTGAAAACTTAACATTTTAATTATTTAGGAGACTTGATCGATATAAAAGTATTTGTGGAAGGAATTGCATGAGAGGGGAGAGAGCACACAACAAGAGGAAAGAGCGGGGTCCCCAGGCCACCGGGCAGCACGCACCTGGTGATGGGCCCACCCTTGGGCCACGTCCCGCTGCCGCTCCGGGGACCCCTGAGCCCCAGCTCTCCTGGCCTCTCGCTGCTGTGCCCACCAGGGCCGTACGGGCCGCCCAGGGCAAGGGAGGAACGGCCAAGGCCACTGTCTCCTTACACTTGGACAAGGAGCAGTCCCA
The DNA here is from genome assembly GCA_028533085.1 of Varecia variegata. NCBI lineage: Eukaryota > Metazoa > Chordata > Mammalia > Primates > Lemuridae > Varecia > Varecia variegata. The sequence goes on along the minus strand of JAQIFY010002581.1, from coordinate 8,370 downwards.
GCAGGGCTGCCGGAGGTTCCTCCTCTCCCTTCTTGGCTGTGGCAGATGGGAGGTAGGGACACTCTCTGAACATGGTCAAGTCAGCGCCCCCGTGGCTCCAGAGCACTCGAGGTCATGGGCGCAACAGTCCTGGGGGCCGGCCCCGCCCTGCACAGGTCGGTGGCACCAGCTGAGCTCGCTGGGACGCAGTGGCCCTTCCCCGCCATCTTGCCGGCTGTGGGGTCCGTGGCCGCAGCTCACCCACCACCCCTTCCTCACGGGCTGCTGCAGGAGGGGCCGCCCTCGAGGGGCACAGGCAGCCGGACCACAGGGTCTCTGTGCCACATCCAGTCCGGGTTGGACGGGGCCCTTGAGGCGTCTCCACCAGTTCCTCCCAGGGCTTTCCCACACGCTGCCTCTGTGCCTGCGAGGTCGCTGCCCAGGGCTCCCGTCCCCTGCCACCCCAGCTGGCCAGCGGAGGTGACTGGCAGCAGTGCCTGTCTTCTTCCTCTCCTGTTGTGCTCTTAATGTCCAGGTTCCTGATGGCACCCTCAGCACCGTGGCCCAGGTGGCCGAGAGTCTCATGGCGGAGGCTGGCAGAACAGCAGCCAGGCCAGGACGGCCCCTCCCCACCTTCAGGGACAAATGCTTGGCTGGTGACAACTGAATTTGAGTCACAGTGGCCCAGTAGAGGCGGTGACACCACTTCTGTCTCCTGGGGGGTTGAATCCTGGATCTCAGAGAGTTTAGGGCAGGGAGGGCTGGAAGAGGGACGGTGGCCCCAGGCCGACTGCCGGAGCCGCGCTGCATCTGACCTTCGTACCTTCATGGCGCGAGGGGAGGAAAAGTGAGTTTTTAAACCGACTGGTCAGCCTTTGCTGGGTGGTGAGAGGGGGGCGCTGGGCTCCCACCCCCACCCCCCGGGCTGCTCGCGGCCGTATGTCCAGCCTCCCGCCCGTGCTGGGCTTGGGAGCGTGAAGCCTGAGGGAGCGTAGGACGTTTCCGCTAACGCCCTTGCTGTGGGCAGGGCCAGTGGCGACACTGTCCTGGTTGAGGCTGACCATGAGGGTGGGCTGAGCTGATGCCATCCCGCCGGTGAGGGGTGGGCGCACCCAGCAACAGGCACCCATTTCACCGTTAGCTGAAACCCTGCTGTCTGAAAGGGCTCTGCCTGAAGGATTTGTGTCTAGAGGGCAGTTGCAGGGACGGGATGCAGGGTGGGGAGCTTCCTTCTGGGGCTGTGCGCACAGCGCGTGTCCGGACTCCAGGTGGCTGTTCCCTGGCACCGACCAGTCTGCGCCGGTTGTGGGGAGTGCAAATGGCCTGACAGCTGCGGCTGCCGAGACCCGAGACCCGGGTGTGTGATGCACGGAGCTCTTCACGCTCCGCCTCCTGTGTTTGTTCTCTTCTAATGCTACACGATGAGCCCCAAAGGTTGTTAAGCACCTTCGGGGTACGACCTTGCCTTATAAAACCGAGTACTTGAAACACACAGAACAGGAAAGGGGGCCGTGTGCCTGGCCGGGCGTCTCAGGACAGGGCCAGCCACTTTCTCAGAGCCTCCAACAGGCACAGGCGAACCTTCCCGTGCAGGTGACTTTGCGTCATGGGTGGGGTGCACGTTAATCCTCGGCCCTGTGGTGGCCCCGCAGAGACGTGGTTGGGCAGGAGGTGGAGCTACGTCTGTGTCTCTTCTTTCCCTCTTATGCTCTGCGCAGGTGGGGATGTTCTCACTTCATCTATCACCATTCAGCCTCGGGGAGCCTCACCTGTCTGCAAGCAGTGAGAACCAGACCCTTCCTGGTCCCCTTCCTGCGTTTGCAGACCTCTGGGGCTTATTCAATGTGGTGGCCGCGCTAGTTTAAGCCTTGTGGTGGGATATTTGTCCCAAGATATCAGGTAGGTTTGGGGACAGGAGAAGTCTGTTTTTGAGGACAGAAAAGAAGGCGCGAGCTGAGTCAAACCGGCACAGAGTTCCTCCTGGACACTGCGCCTGGGGAGAGAGGACGATGACCCTTCGACCGCACAGGTGGGACCGACGGCTGACAGATACCCACTTGCAATCTCGTTCACACCGCGTGTGGAGTAGAGCTGCGCTTTCAAGCAGACCTTTATTTTCCGTGATAGCCCACGAGAGGGGTTCATAGCAGCACTTCCATGATTTCTACGTCTAGGAACAAATTTTCAGGAAAATAAAATGTGCTTGCTTTGAGCTAAAAATGAATGAATTAACAAAAGATTTCCAAGGCCCAAAGGGGCTTTCCTCCCTTCCCCCGTCACCTGAGTGCACAGGAGTCTCCTGCCCGCCAGGCCCCGTGCCAGGTGCTGGAGAGAAAGCCGTGGGATCCCGTGTTGTATGTGAGGACTTAGGGGCGTGCAGGAGAGGGGCGGATTCGGAGGCCTGAACAGCACGGGCGCCTGGAAACCTGCTCCCACTCCTGGCTGGCGCGTGTCGGCTGGTGGCTCTGCAGGACACGGGGGAGGTGATTTCCCTCCTGGAACCTGAGCGTGACCGCAGAGCGTCCTACCACGCGGCGCGTCCTACCACGCGGCGCGTCCTACCACGCGGCTCCCGCCACGTCTGGCACCTGCTTTCCGCCGCAGGTCATTGTGCACACGGGGCCCGGAGCCTAATTCCCTGTTTCGGGGGTGTCTTCCCGAAGGGTACACGCACCCTCTCCACACGCTCTCCAGGTACCAGCCTCACCCCACAAGAGAACAAAAGCAGATTTTTAAAGTAGGATTTCGTTGGAATGTTGGAAAGTTTTAGAAATTGCTGAGCTTTCCACAAATCTATCGGATATTTCTTTTTTTTTTTTTTTGAGACAGAGTCTCGCTCTGTTGCCCGGGCTAGAGTGCCGTGGCGTCAGCCTCGCTCACAGCAACCTCCCTGCGCTCAGGCTGGGGTCCCGGCCTGAGCGCAGGGACTTTGGCGGAATGAGCTGACTGCGACGTTTCTGGAGGCTTCTGGGGGCTGCTGGGAGGCTGGGTTTGAGCTGATTGGGCTCCCAGAATCAGCTTGAAATCGAACGGAAGGGAAGCCTGCGAGAAATTGCAGGAAATGCGTGTCCTGGGGGGATGGCCGTGGCCCTGGCGTGGACTTGGCCTGGCCTGGGCAGTGTGGACTCCCCGCTGCACCCCCGATGCTGGGCAAAGGGGTGGGTTCTGTCCCCGCTGTGGGTGTGACTTCATGGGCCACTGTCTTGGGGCGGCAGGTCCAGGTACCCAGAACGGCTTTTATGACTTGGAAACCGGACGAAAACCAGCCCGGGGCAGCGTGAGCTCCTGCCTCGCCCAGGGGAGAGCTGGTCTCAGCTCTGCAGCCGAGACCGGAAGGGGCTGTAGGGATGTCCCAGTTTCCCCTTCTGCGTGTTTCATCAGTGCTGCAGGCAGGTGTGTGCAGAGGCCTCATCCTGCTTGTCCATTAGGGAGGGGCTGCTCTGACTGCAGCAGGCGGGAGGAATCCGGGGCTGGAACAAAGGAAGAAGTGAAGCCGCGGATGTTAGCCGTGGCGGGACGCCCACGCGTGATGTTAGCCGTGGCGGGACGCCCACGCGTGATGTTAGCCGTGGCGGGACGCCCACGCGGGAAGGCTCGCTGGGGAGGGAGTGGGGTGCAGCCTGGCCTGGGCGGGCTCCCTCCTGCAGTCCTGGGCTGCATCACCTTGCGTCACCTCTCAAGCCTTCTCCTGTGCAAACTACGACGTTGGTTTCTCTGTGCCAAATGCTGCCCGTTTGGCCAACGATGCTGCCCTTGCTCAAATAACCAGCCAGCCCTGGCGGGGAGAAGCGGGCTCTCTCAGTGGAATGTGGCACCTCCCTGGGCAGGTAAATTCCGACCCCAGGAGCCGTTTCTGTCCACTCACTGGCAACACCACAGGCCCAAGCCCGCTTCCGCGGCCCTGTAAGGTCTCTGCCCCTCAGACCTCACGTTTCTCCAGGTTCCCCACAATTGTTGGGGATGCGGCGTGTGCACAGGACCTCCCTTTGAGCAGAGCCACGCGGGTCCCCGTGGGCCCAGACACCACGCTCGGGCCTGTGGGGGCTGCAGAAGAGGGAGCCGCCTGCCGAGACCCACAGTCACAGCCGGGTGTGTCTGGGGGACAGGCTGACCCACGCCACAGCCTGGCAGAGTGCACAGAACGTGAGGGACAGTGCCGTGGCAGTGGCTGGTGGGTGGGTGGGTGTGGGCCAAGCTGCGAGGGTGTGACACCCAGGCTGAGCCGGGTTTGTCTTCAAAGTGTTTTTCTCCTGACCCTCCGTGGCACGTAGCCTGTGATGAAAATCCCACGGCTGTGGTTTTAGAGTGACTGTCCTGGTCTCTGGAGCTGGGGCTGGGCCCGCCTGGTGCCTGGACCTTGGCTGAGCACGGCCCCTGAAGGCTCAGGTCCCCAATGTCAGGGGACGGGACCTCGGCTGAGCAGGGCCCCTGCAGGCTCAGGTCCCCAATGTCAGGGGACGGGACCCGACTGAGCACGGCCCCTGCAGGCTCAGGTCCCCAATGTCAGAGGACGGGACCTTGGCTGAGCACGGCCCCTGCAGGCTCAAGTCCCCAATGTCAGGGGACGGGACCTCGGCTGAGCGCGGCCCTTGCAGGCTCAGGTCCCCAATGTCAGGGGACGAGACCTCGGCTGAGCACGGCCCCTGCAGGGAGGGTCCCCGAGGTCAGTGGAGGGACCTGGCTGAGCTCGGCCCGTGCAGGGAGGGTGCCCGAGGTCAGTGGAGGGACCTGGCTGAGCGCGGCCCGTGCAGGCTCAGGTCCCCGAGGTCAGTGGAGGGACCTGGCTGAGCGCGGCCCCTGCAGGGAGGGTCCCCGAGGTCAGTGGAGGGACCTGGCTGAGCTCGGCCCGTGCAGGGAGGGTCCCCGAGGTCAGTGGAGGGACCTGGCTGAGCTCGGCCCGTGCAGGCTCAGGTCCCCGAGGTCAGTGGAAGGACCTGGCTGAGCGTGGCCCGTGCAGGCTCAGGTCCCCGAGGTCAGTGGGGGGACTTGGCTTAGCGTGGGGCCCCTGCAGGGAGGGTCTAGACAGCCGACACCAGGAACCGGAGCTGTGGCCAGCAGGGGCTCAGCTGCCAGCAGGCTCTCAGGAGTTAAGCTGCGTGTGACAGGATAAGGGAGCCGATCCTGGCTCCTTAATCGGGGACACTGAATCCAGGCCCCGGGAGGAGCAGTGGCGTCGGCCCTGCAGACCCAGGCTGCACGGCGAGCACAGGGAGGTGTGGCGTTGCCGCTCGCAGCCAAGATGGTGCTGAGCCGGCTTCCTTTGTGTGCCCGGGGAGGGCGTTCCGGGAGGCGGGCGGTGGGCTCCTGACCCGGCCCGGCGGTGGCAGCATGACCTTAAGCCTGGTCTCCCTGCTGTCCCAGGACATCGCGGCCCTGTGGCTTCTCCTGAAGACAAGCACAGGTGCGTCTGGTGTGGGCGGGTCCTCACTTCCTGGGAACTCGCGGTGTTTGCGGTGGAGACATCGCAGGGGTGACAATGCGCGTGGACCCATTGAGGCCGGGACATGTTCCGGTGCCCTCTGCGTGTCAGGCCGGGTGCTCAGGGCTCGTGCTGAAAATCCCCAGGGACGCTGGGAATTGCAGAGCAGGCTCGGGTGGTGCGGGCCGTGTTCCTGCTCCTTCGGGGCGGAGGTGTGTGCAGGGCGTCGCCCTGGTGGGCCCTGAGCCCTGTGCTGGTGTCCCTCCGGAACAGCACGGCCCTGTCTGCTCTTGGGATGTGGGTGACAGTCGCTGTGCCACCTCGGAAGGCTGGAAGTGGATTCCCAGGGGCTGCTTTGTTCAGGGCTGGTCACAGACGCGCTGTGCTGGCAAATGAGGACGGCACCAGCATCGGGCTGGTGAACGGGGCCGCAGCTCCTCCCTCTCGGGGACGCCGGCTGGCGCTGTCCCCACAGCTGGCCCACGCGTGGCGGAGAGGAGAACTCGGGACTGGAGCCCGTGTCCGGAGCCAGCCTCGTCCCGGGGTGGCCTCTGGGGTCTTGTGTGGGAGCCCGGGCGTCTGTCGGGAGGCAGGAGGCTCTGAGGTGGCACTGGCCCCGTGCGACTGACCAGGGTGGGGACGAAGGTCCCTGGAGGAGAGACCTCAGCCGGGGGCCGGGCTGTGCTGGGGCTCGCCGGTGCGCTGGTGAGAACGGCAGAGAACGTGTCTGAAGTGATCTGTCATGATTACATTTTCCAGTGGGTACTTCTGCCAGGTGTTGACGAATAATTCACGAAATAAGTGTTTTTGTGAATTTTAGTGATTCAAGCCATAGTTATCAGTGGCAACAAACAAACACCCAAAGATTCCAGTGTTGAAATGAAGAGCTGAGTGTGTGATCAGTGGCTGATTAAATGGATTCCCACAACAGATGAGATTCAGGGGGCTGCGGACGTTTGGGCCCCGATGAAAATCTCGTCATTCGTTTTTAAACTTGGAACATGAGCCCTGGTACGGCAGGAGAACTTGGTTTCATCCCCAACGCCAGCAGCCAAGTGCGGTGCTGGGAACAGTCCTGCCAGAGGCCCCCGAGACGCCTTCCCGGAGCTCGGCTGTCGGGGTTCCGCCGCGCGTGGGGCCGCCGGGAATCCGCGTGTCCATCCCACCCCACACATGTTTCATCGCGGGAGAATCGGGGTGGGATTCTTCAGCCATACGTGAACTGACCCTCTTGGGTGGTTATTTGTTTTCCTAAGTAGATACTAGTTTTAACTTTCCCTTAGCAAATGCTTAGTGTTTTTCTAATGCATACTTTATTTTTAAGACAAATGGCCTCTCGAATGTCCCAAGAGCATTTGGTGTAATTAGGGATGGAGGGTTTTCTTCACTCTCTAGAAACAATTTGCTGTTTTCGTTCCAACCCCCCCAAGCACGTTTTGTTGGATTTGAGGAGCAGCAGAGTTGTTCCCACGTGCGGCCTGTAGAGGCCGGTGGGGGGGGGGCACTTCCTTGTGGGCATCGCAGGTCGGGCGACTGGGTGTCTCCCGTGCATGAGCACCTGCTGTTTACCAGCCAAGCGCCCTCCATCTGTCACGTAGGAGCCACAGGCACACCTGGGAGGTGGCTGCTTCTGGCTCAAGCAGGGCGGTCTGGGAGGCCGGGAAGACGTTGGCGCCTGGCCCCATGTCAGGAGCTGGGCTGGGTCGGACAGGGCGGCTCCGTGGGTGAGACCAGGCTGGGTCCTGAGTCTGGACTCTCGGTCCAGGCCTGGGGCTAAGATGCAGCTGTGAGTGCGGGTCTCACCAGGGCCGGCCTCCTCCAGTCCCTACTCACTGAGTTAACGAGGCCCACAAGTGCGTCGGGGAGCCCGCCAGCCACGCCCCACACCGTCTCTCTCTGTCTCTGTCCCTCTGCCTCTCTCTGTCTCTGTGTCTCTATGTCTCTCTGTCTCTGTGTCTCTTTCTGTCTCTGTCTCTCGCGCACACACTGGTGGTTCTGGTCGGCTCGGCCTACATTGCTCAGCTGAGCCTTCGAGCCACAGCCTACTGATGGTCTGTGACTGCAGGTGGCAGCTGAAGCTCTGCCTCAGTGAGCCAGGCCAGCGCCTCATGTGTGTTACTGTCCGTTTGTCCAGAATGAGCTTTGTTGAAGGATAATGTGACTTGTTTGTGTTTGGTTTATAGAATTCCTGGTTCTCAGCAAGTGGGACAAAACCTCGTGTCTCCGTCCTAGGGAGGAGTCCCGAGGGCCGCTGGCCTGCCGGGAGCTGGCGTGGGCACACGTGCGGAGCCCCCAGCCTGCGCTCCTGTCCTGTCGATGCCGGGCCTTTGTGTTGACCTCCTGGGTCTTGGGTTTATTTTGCTTTTACGTGGATAAGTAATTACTCCAGGAGGGCGAGAAACAGAAAACGCTGTCAGAAGGACCTCCTTCATTTCCCAGTGGCGGGCCACGAGGGGTGTGCATGTGAGTGCATGTGTGTGCATGCGTGTGATGTGTAGGCTGTCCCTGTTCCAGGTCCCCCAAAGCCAGCGAGACCCGCTGCCCCAGAGCATCACAAGTGCAGAAATCCGGGGGCTGGGCGTAGGGGACGTTGAAAGCTGGGTGGGGAAGTTGCGGAGAAGGCGGCCGAGCCCGGCGCGCTCTCAGGGCCGGCCTTCTGCAGAGGCTCCGCGCGGAACGTGAGCCGGTGTCTCGAGCGCCCAGGGACCCACTAGCCATCGTGCGCACGAGGGCGCACCCGGGATGTGTCACCTGCTCTGCCGGGCCGAGGTCACTCGCCTTGACGACCGAGGTCTGAGCTCTGCAGGGGAAGAGCCCAGTTGTCTGAGGCCTTGGGGGGTCTCCACGTTCTTCCCAGCGCCCCTCCTGCCCGGGTTACGGGTTGGGACCGTGGAGACTCCAGTGTGAGTGGAGCGGGCGGCTGTTCCAAGGGAGGTCTTGGCCCTGGACGCCCACAGCTCTCCTCGGGACTC